>CAUYON010151952.1:0-19096 GCA_963573935.1 Arctocebus calabarensis | reverse complement strand
ACCCCCCACAGACAACAATTGGAAAAGGAAAATCAAACCTTCCCACAACCACACACCCAGGATACCACTTTGTATAGTCCTCGGGTGATTGGCCCAGTCCAAGAGGTCCAAATCAATTGTCCCAGTCAGCACCGGTCTCAGATGGGAGAGTTCAAAAGGTCTCCGGCAACTAGATAGCAGGGGTCTGCTGGTGGCTCAAGTATGACTCACTCCAGTGCTCTGTGAGGTCAGAAGGACCCACCCAGCAAATAAATTAGTCAGGAAAGTTTGATGCCTCCTTGCCCACCTTGCCCCTCTGTCACACGCAGTCACTGGTAACTCCGCAGGGTTGTGACCCAGTTCCCTCCAATGAGCAAATGCTCCTGGGTTTTGTGCCTACCTGGTCACAGGGAGATCTATGTCTCCTCAGCCAGGCCGCCACTCTCTGCCACTATCCGGCAGGGGAAGGTGAGGCCTGACAATTTCGGGTGTTTAACAGCGTTTGGGGTGGTTCAGTCAGTTCCAGCCCTGCCCCTGATTGATGTTGCCGACAGAACAGAGCAACTTGGCAGAATTTGTTTCTGTTTTGGCTATATTCCCCTGCAGATCAGATGCTGTTTGAGGAACTCATCCTGTCTGTGCCACTGCCCAGTCTCGACTGCAGTTTGTGTTAGGGTGGAGGTCGCCAGAACTTGCACTTAGCTGTGAAATCCAGCCTCTGTCTGCCTGTCTTTGTCTCAGCTATGATCCCCTGAGGGCTGGGTGCGTCTGAAGCTCAGTGAAGCAGACCTTTGGGTCAGCCCCTCCATTGGAGTCTGCTGTCTCTGCCCATGCTCCACCCAGGCCAATACCGCCTCAGGCCTACCCTTTACTCACGGGGCCTGTGTTTCCGTCCCAGATCTGTTCCTCGTGCCTGCCACCAGAGAAGATGCCTAGCTTCCTCTGGTGGCCCAGAAAAACTGGGAGTGTCCTTTCAAAATATCCCCAGGAACTCTCAGATGGGAGAGTTCAAAAGGTCTCCGGCAACTAGATAGCAGGGGTCTGCTGGTGGCTCAAGTATGACTCACTCCAGTGCTCTGTGAGGTCAGAAGGACCCAACCAGCAAATTGTTCCTGCCACTGTGGCTGCTGTCCTGTCCCTTGGTTCCCTCTCAGTTAACTGTCCTCTCCTTTCTCCCATGCCAGAGAATCAGCACAGATCAGCAACAGCCCATGCCCCATCCATACCCCTTGAGAAAATGCCCAAGAATCTGGACTCCATCAGGAACAGGCTTCCAGACCTTGGGGTAAGAGTGGAGGGGAGTGCTGGGAGTTCAAAATTGCAGGTAGAGAATATATACAATTTTATACCTGGCAGGAGAGTGCCATGGCACTCTAGTAGGGGAAGGAGGTCCAGTTTTTAGAGGGTCTCTCCCATGGGATAAAATGGGACGATATTTGAACTCCATTCACTTGCTTGTATGGAGTATACTGAGAGCTGTTCTCATGGGGGAGGGAACTCCCATCCACTTGGTGATGGATTTTGTACCTTTTGTTTGTATTCTTGGGGTCGCAGCTCTCCTCAGCAGGGTTGATATGAATTCTTCAACCTTCTCTCTTGGCTCAGATCCAAACCATCGGCTTTCCTGCTAAACTTATGTCCTTTAACTCTCCTTCTGGACAGGAGCCTCTGTGGAAAGCTGGCTCCAAGTGACCATCTTGCCGCTCTTGAGCAAGGGACTTTAAACAGTGTCCAGAGGCAAGAACTGAGCCTCTGGGGCAAAACAGAGGTTTCACTGTTTGGCTGTAGGCTGTGTGCAGCCATGTGGGAAAGTTGCCTTGCCGGTTCAGCCAAATCTAGGCCATTTCTGCATGCCTGACAAGCAGGCAGCCACTTCTGGAAAGATCTGAGCAACATATCCTTTCCTGGGATAGCCACTGCTTAGCCAAGGGACACAGTTTGGAAAGGTCAAGGCAAGTAGAGGCGTGCATATTAAGTAGGCTGAGGAGAGAACTGGGCTCCCAACCTTGTGCAGATTGAGGGAAAAGAAGTCAGCAGAGGCTTCCAGTCTCCATCTCATACAGCTGTATTGTGATTAGCATCTCATATCCCCAAAGATGGCCTATTGCCCAGGCAATATTCAGTAAAATGTGTGTGTGTAAATATATATTTATTTTTTTCTTTCTTTTTTTTTGGTTGTTGTTGAAGTTGATGTTATTGTTAGTTTGTCTGCTTTTTCTTTTCAAAAAACATTTTTTTCCTTCAAAATTTTCCCCCAGATTTTTCCTTTTTTCTTCATGTTTTTTCATATAAATATATTTTTTCATTGTTGCTTTCTTTAACAAGGAATTCATTTTTGCTAGTTTTTCTGCCCCTGACCATTGTTTTTCCCCCAATTTTATCTCTTAGGTTTTCTTGTTTATTTGTTTTGGTTAGATTTATAGTATTTTTGTTTTTCTTCTCTATTTGGTGGAATGGATTTCTGTGTCTGCTCAAGCTGGCAAAGAGATGCAGACATCAAGGGAACCACCCAACCCAGCCCCCCCAGAAGTTGGAATGTGTGGGTGTGGGTCAAAGTACCCTACTGTACACCACTATTACTTTGTCTCTCTCTTTCTGTTCCTCTCTTCTTTCTGTCGGTTTTCCCTTTTACTCACCCCCTTTCCTTTCTCATTTCTCTCTTTTTTTTTTCTTTTATCCCTTCTTGCTCTTCACTCTTCCTGTCCTTTTAGTCCTTTCCCAACAAGACACTTCATCACACTTATGTCACAGGCACGGTAACTTAAAGATGAAAAGGCAGTGAAAGCAAAAAGTAGGGCAAGGCAACAGACAAAAAGAAAATATTCATGAGGAAGAAACAACAGAAAAATCCTGGTAACAGGAAATATGAGACCACAGCAACCCCCCAAAGCAATCTTGAGGTAGCTACTGCAGAAGATTCCACCTAGGAAGAAATGTTAAAAATGACAGAAGGGGAATTTAAAATATGGATGGTAAAAATAATGAAGGAAATTTCTGAGAAAGGGAAAATAACCAAAAGGAAATCCAAAAACAGAATTAAATAAGAGATGAACACTATGAAGAATATAGCGGAGCTGAAGTAATTGAAGCAGTCAATCAGGGAACTTAAAGATGCAGTAGGAAGTGTCAATAACAGACCAAACCATGCAGAAGAAAGAATCTCAGAAGTAGAGGACAAAGCTCTTGAGCTAACTCAGGCAGCTAAAGAGACAGAAAAAAAGAGAGAGAAAGCAGAACGTTCACTGAAAGAATTATGGGACTTCATCAAGCATAAAAACATACAAGTTATAGGTATCCCAGAAGGGGAAGAACACTCGGCAGCATGGAAGCCCTAGTAGAGGATATCATAAATGAAAATATCCCAAATATCACCAAAGATTGTGACACAATCATTTCAGAGGGATATCGGACCCCAGGTCATTTCAACTCAAAACAAGCTTCTCCAAGACACATTGTCATGAAACAGTCCAAAGGCAACAAAAGAGAAGATTCTGCAAGCTGTTGGGAGTAAGCCCCAATTGACCTACTTGGGCAAATCCCTCATGGTGACTTCAGACTTCTCTAATAAAACTTTTCAAACCAAAAGACAATGGTCATCTATCTTTAACCTACTTTAACAAAACAATTTTCATCCCAGAATTCTATATCCTACTTAGATAAGCTTTAAAACTGAAGGAGAAATAAAATCTTTTACTGATATGCAAACACTGAGGAGCTTTGCCACAACAAGACCACCTCTACAGGAAATACTTAGACATAACCTGCACACTGATAATCATAATGGATCACCAGCAAAGTAAACAACCGCAAACTAAAGGACAAAACCTAGCTTTCACAATGACTCAAAGGATAAAACTAAGCAATAGACTTTCACAAAATAAGATGACTAGAATTCCACCACACTTATCAATTATCTCACTAAATGTTAATGGCTTGAATTCCCCACTGAAGAGACACAGGCTGGCTAATTGGATAAAAACCAAAGGCCATCTATTTGCTGTCTGCAGGAGACAGACCTAGCCTTGAAGGACAAATTAAAACTTATGGTTAAGGGATGGAAGATAGTTTTTTAAGCAAATGGAAGTTAGAAGAAAACAGCAGTTACAATCTTATTCTCAGATACAAGTGGATTTAAAGCAACTAAAGTCAAAAAAGGCAAAGACAGACACTTAAGGGAACAATACAACAAGAAGATTTCAATTCTAAATATTTATGTACACAACTTAAACTTTCCCAGATTTTTGAAACAGGCCTTAATTGGTGTAAGTAATAGAATACCCCATAACACCATAGTAACAGGGGACTTTACACTCCTCTTACAGAGCTGGACAGATCCTCTAAACAGGAACTAAATAAAGATACAATGGACCTATATGTGACTCTAGAACAACTGAGGCTTAATAGACATATAGAACACTCCATCCCAAAGCTAAAGAATGTATGCTTTTCTCCTTGGCCCATTGAACATTCTCAAAAATAGATCATGTCCTTGGACACAAATAAAACCTCAACAAAATAAGAAGAATCAAAATTTCACCTTGTATCTTCTCAGAACATAAGGCAATAAAGGTGGAACTCAACTCCAACAAAAATGTTCATCCCCACAAAAAGGCCTGGAAATTAAACAACCTTAAGCTGAATGATAGATGGGTTCAGGAAAAGATGAAAAAAGGAAATCATTAACTTCCTTGACATAACAAGAATGAGACACAAGCTACCATAACCTGTGAGATACCGCAAAAGCAGTGCTGACAGAAAAATTTATTGCTTTAGATGCCTACATCCAAAAAACGGAAAGAAAGCACATCAACAAACTCACAAACCATCTTATGGAACTAAAAAAGGAGAAGAATCTAAGCCTAAGCCCAGCAAAAGAAAGGAAATATCCAAAATTAAATCAGAGATTAATGAAATTAAAAACAAAAGAATGGAAGAGAAAATTAATGAAACGAGTTGGTTTCTTGAAAAAATAATAAAACAGATAAAACTTTGGCTAGAATAACTAGAAATAGAAAAATAAAATCTCTAGTAACTGCAATCAGAAATTATAAAGGGGAAATAACAACAGATGCCATAGAGATACAAGAGATTATCTCTGAATACTAGAAGAAACTCTATCCCCAGAAATTCAACAATGTAAAGGAAATGGATCAATTTTTGGAATCACAGCCTCTCCCTAGACTTAGCCAAGAAGAAACAGATCTCCTGAACAGACCAATTTCAAGCACTGAGATCAAAGAAACAATAAAAAAATCTCCTAACAAAAAAAAAATGCCATGGTCCAGACAGCTTCACACTAGAATTCTACCAAACCATTAAAGAAGAGCTTATACCCACATTGCAGAATTATTCCAAAAAATTGAGGAGGAAGGAATCTTCCCCAATACGTAATACAAAGCAAATATCACCCTGATATCAAAACCAGGAAAAGACCTAACTAAAATGGAGAACTTCAGACCAATTTCACCAATGAATATAGATGCAAAAATTCTCAACAAAATCCTAGCCAGTAGACTACAGCTTCTAATCAAAAAAGTCATACACCATGATCAAGTAGGTTTCATCCCAGGTATGCAAGGCTGGTTTAATACATACAAATCCATATACATAATTCACCAAATCAACAGAAGAAAAATAAAGACTGTATGACCCTCTCAAAAGATGCAGAAAAAGCATTCAATACAATCCAGCATCCCTTTCTAATTAGAACACTGAGGAATATAGGCATAGGTGGCACATTTCATAAACTGATCAAAGCTATCTATGACAAACTCACAGCTAATATTTTACTGAATGGAGTAAAACTGAAAGCTTTTCCACTTAGAAATGAAACCAGATAAGGCTGTCTTCTATTGCCACTTCTATGTAGCATAGTGCTGGAAGTTTCAGCCAATACAATCAGGCAAGAGAAGGAAATAAAGGGCATCCAAAAGGGCATCTCCCTCTTTGCTGATGACATGATCTTATTCTTAGAGAACCCTGAAGAGTCAACCACAAGACTTCTGGAAGTGAGCAAAAACTGCAGTAATATTTCAGGTTATAAAATAAATGTCCACAAATAAGTAGCCTTTGCATACACCAATAACCAAGATGAGAAGCTAATTAAGGACACAATCCGCTTCACAATAGCTTCAAAGAAAATGAAATACCTAGGAATGTACCTAACAAAAGAGGTGAAGGACCTCTATAAAGAAAATTATGAAACCCTAAGAAAAGAAATAGCAGAAGATAGTAACAAATGGAATAACATACCAGGCTCATGGCTGGGAAGAATCAACATTGTTAAAATGTCTATATTTCCCAAAGCAATCTACCAATTCAATGTCATCCCTATTAAAATACCAACATCATACTTTTAAGAATTGTAAAAAATAATTCCTCATTTTGTGTGGCACCAGAAAAAAGCTTGTGTAGCTAAGGTAATTCTTAGTAATAAAAACAAAGCCAGCAGGCATCAACCTATCAAACTTTAGGCTATACTGCAAGGCCACAGTGATCAAAACAGCACGGTATTGGCATAAAAAGAGACACAGACATCTGGAACCAAATAGAAAATCAGGAGATGAAACTAACATCTTACAGCCACCTAATCTTTGATAAACCAAACAAGAACACTGGGGGAAGGACTCCCTATTCAATAAGTGGTGCTGGAAGAATTGGTTATCTACATGTAAAAGAGTGAAACTGGACCCACACCTTCATTCACTCACAAAAATTGATTCAAGATGGATAAAAGACCTAAATTTAAGACATGAAATGAGAAAAATCCTCAAAGAAAACATGGGGAAAACACTTGAAGATACTGGCCTGGGTAAAGACTTTATGAAGAAGACTTCAGTGGCACTTGCTGCAACAAAAATAAACAAATGGGACTTAAATAAACTGAAAAGCTTCTGTACAACCAAGGAGACAACAACCAAAGCAAATAGACAACCTACTTCAATGGGAAAGGATATTTACATATCTTGCATGGGACAAAAGATTGATAACAAGGATCTATAGAGAACTCAAATTAATCAAAATAAAAAGGGCCAAACGATCCATTATATCACTGAGCAAGAGAGATGAACAGAATCTTCTCTAAAGCAGACAGACGAATGGCTAACCAAACATAAGAAAACATGCTCACCATCCATAATTATTAAAGAAACGCAAATCAAAACCACCCTGAGATATTACCTAATTCCAGTGAGAATGGCCCACATCACCAAATATCAAAACTGCAGATGCTGGCGTGGATATGAAGACAAGGGAACACTTTTACCCTGCTGGTGGGACTGTAACCTAATACAATCTTTTTGGAAGGAAGTATGGCGAATCCTCAAAGAACTCAAACTAGACCTCCCATTTGATGCTACAAACCCATTAATGGGCATCTACCCAGAAGAAAAAAATCTTTTACCATAAGGACACTTACACCAGACTGTTTATTGCAGCTCAATTTACAATCACCACAATATGGAAACAGCCTAAATGCCCGCCAACCCAGGAATGGATTAACAAGTCATGGTATATGTATACCATGGAATACTATTTAGCCATTAAAAAAGATGGAGACTTTACGTCTTATTTATTGACCTGGATGGGAGTGGAACACATTATTCTTAGTAAAGCATCACAAGAATGGAGAAGCAAGAATCCTGTGTACTCAATTCTAATATAAGGATAATTAATGACCTAATACATGGTGAGGAGTGAGGGAAGGCAAGAGCAGATAGAAGAAAGAAGGGAGGGGGATTGAGAGGGTCACCACGTGTGACACACTTTTTGAGGACAGAACACAATTATAAGAGGGACTTTACCTAACAAATGCAATCAATGTAACCTGGTTCTTTGTACCCTCAATGAATACCCAACAATAAAAAAAAATAATTTACTTATCATAAATACAAACAGAATAATTATAATAAGTATAAACAGAGTAACTTTTATTATGATTCCACATACAATATCCCAAAATGTAAAGTAATAGTTTTAGTCAGTATAAATAAAACAAGCTGATTTAATTACAATCAGTGGTGAAATGAGTAATTCTATATCATATAGACCCTTTGAGTGGAAACAGACTTGGTAAAGAAAAATAATGTAACCCCAATAATAGACATTTAAATATGTTGACAATATAGCATAAAATTATTCTGTTCCACCCAGAACAATATTATGTCTTAGTGAAATAAGAAGACAAATCTATCTTTCAAAAGTAAGTTGGGGGGGAATATCTAGCCAATCATCAAGTATATCTATGAATATTTTAGTCTTTATGTTTTCAAAGCACATTAAGATATTAATATTAAGATTATAATATTAATCTACATTTTATATATACAATATTATTTTAATACATAGATTATAATTAATAAAGCAAACATCAACAATGTTAATGTAAAATTTTTCATAAGAAAAATAAAATTTTACCATCTTCCCAGCAATTCTCCCCAAGAATATAGGATCTTCTCAGGACAATCCTTAGACACATCACCTGTTCCACTTGAGAGTTCATTATCACTCTCTGCAAACACAAGAACAAAACCAACAAACATTATATTATGTATTACAGTATACATATGTATACTATAAAACAAGAAGCGTGATTGTATGTAACAAAACAAACAATACTTACCTTACTACACCCAACTGCAAAAAATAACAGTAAAAACTTCATTGATGTAATTTTTCTCTAGCACCTAGATAAATTATTTTCAAAACAAATGTTTTATGAAAATTTTCATCTACAATTTACCCACCATGAAATTGAAAACACCTAAAAATAAATAGTTTTCTAAAGAGACCAACATTTCACAGCTAATGGTAACATAAATGAAAATTCCTATATGATCTTCTACTCACCAGACTAGTATCCTCAAATATTATTTTATAAGCTAGCAAAAAAATCTATTCAGCAGATAAAAAGTACCAAAGTTTTGTCAGTGCTGTTATAGTACAATAGCAATTGGCATTAAGTGGGTCCCAAAAGGATCTATGTTAAGGACAGTATTAGAAAACTACAAAACCCAATGATCCAAATAAAAACTAATTCATATCCAGGGATATATATATACAACACCAAAAACATTAATGTAATGAAGGTTTTAGGGACTAGGTTAAATGATTTGGACAAACCCATATGAAAAGATTTGTTCATATATTTAGTAAAATATTACTAAAACATGTACACATGCACAAATTCTTCATCATCTTTAGAGCAATACCAAATAAATAAGAATTTGAGGGGCATTTTACTCAACAAGTGAATGTCATTCTGGAAAGTGGAATGAATGCAAAGAGGTATGCATTAGGTATATGCTCTGGAAATACCTCAGATAAGCAACAACTCTGTGAAGTCTCTAACAAGTTCATCATGAAAATAATAGAAATGAGATTTTTTAATTAACGCAAATAAAGTATTATGAATACTATGTATTAGAGGAATAATATAAACAGAAACACCTCAATAACGTAAACAGAAAAAACTGAAACATTAGTAACAATATACTAAGAAACTGTCCCATGTAAACAACTGTCATTTACAACTCTTTAATTTTTTCTTTAAACTGAGACACTTTTGAAAGTGAAAGGGACCATTAAAAATTACACTGGAAAACAGGTTAAACATAGATTTTTCTCAGGCAAACAGGGGCTAACAGTTAAGTACTTATAATATAGATTGGTATTCAAATCCAAGACAGTCACACCTTATACTCTACTCTGTAAAATATGCCAAGGTTCCAAAATATTTGAAGTTGTACATACTAAATCAAAGACCAAAATCTAGAAACACAATGAAAAGGAAAAAAAGAAAAGGGAAGAAACATTCATTGGATATCACAAAAATTGATTATTTCGAAAATCAGGAAACAAGCCAGGCACAGTGGCTCACATCTTTAATCCTAGTATTTCTGGAGGTCAAGGCAAGAGAATTGCTTGAGGTACAGGAGTTCAAGACCAGCCTGAGCAACATAGCAAGATCCTGTCTCTATAATAAATTTTTTTTTTTAATTAGTTGTGTGTGGTGACACACACCTATAGTCCAAGCTATTCATGAAGCTAAAATGGGAGGACAAGCTTGAGTCCAGAGTTTGAGACTGTAGTGAGCTATGATGACGCCACTACAGAATAGAATCTAAAAAAAGATAAATGAATGAATGACTACCAGGAAAATATCCTGATACAGAAATTATTTCAGGTTCTTATTACTCTGTTGGGGAAAGGAATTCCTAAGCATGAAAATAAAACCAAGATGCCATTAAAAAGATTAAGAGATGTGACTACAAATTTAAAAGTCTATAAAGTAAGGAGTAGACAGTGTGTTGTACAGATACATATATAAACAAGCTAAAAAATTTTCTAACATTTGACAAAGAGCTATTTTTACTAATATGTCACAGTCTTATCAATCAATAAAATAAATAATAATCTACTATATAATTGAGCCAAGGACATGAACATAGTACCAAGCACAATATACAAAATATGACCAATAAGATCGTTAAAGAGAGGGGTGGCACCTGTGGTTCAAAGGAGTAGGGCGCAGGCCCCATATGCCAGAGGTGGTGGGTTCAAAACCAGCTCTGGCAAAAAACTGCAAAAAAAATAATAAATAAAAATTATTAAAAAAAAAAAAAGAATGTTAAAGAGAACCACATTTCATTAATAATTTTTAAATGTAAATTAAGCACTTCTCTGGTTTTTGGCTAAGATCAAGAATAAATATAAATTAAAACAATGAAACATATTTATCAATTATATTGATAGAGTATAAAGATTAAAAATATATACTTTTCCTAAAAGTACAGGAAAATAGACAAGGTAGAATTTAAATAAAAGCAATCTTTTTTAATTTATTAAGATTCTAAATTAATATACTATTTGATCTAAATTAATATACCATTTTATGATATCCAATGAATGTTATACTATTTAAAAAAGTATATCCTGCACTTCTAAAATGTATCCTCCAGAAACACATATTCCAAAAGGATGTATGTATGAGGACTCTCAATGATATCACTACTTGTAATAATTAGAAACTGAACAATCAGGAAGCCATCAAAATAAGTTTCATTAACTAAATTATATTCAAGAGAATACTATCAAGGAGTTTTTTTAAATGGGATAAATCTGTATATTAGAAAATATACCAAACTACTAATAGCAAATTTGTTTCAGCACCTAATAGTACCTTATCACATAGCAAGTACTAAATAAATATTTAAGGAACACATCTTTTACTTCTGAGTTTTATATTTCTGAAATATTCTAAACTTTTATAATAAGTATGCATAATGATAAGCAAGAAGAATATTTATCTTTTGAATAATTTCTATTGCATTTGAAACAAAAACCTATTTTATTATTATAAACCCTACTAATGAGCCATAAAATCATCACTGGTAAAAGTGTATTATCTTTCTGACAATCTGCCAAGTTATTTTCTACCAGGAAAAAAGGATATCAAGAACCGTGAAAACCTAGATTATCAAAGGAGAACACAGGAAAAGGGAAGAAAATAAGCATAATTAGAAGCAAAACCAGATCCTCAATAAACAAGTAAGGAAGAGGCGACAGCAAATTAGGGGCTAAATGTCTGGGTGGGGAAATAGAACCCAGCCAAAAAGGATAGGAATCCCAGACTTTTATCAAATATCTTCCCTTTTTATCTATATTCCAGACATGGCTCTATGTTTTTAAGTATTAACTCATTTAATCCTCTAAACAACCTAATTGGTAGTCACTACTAGTTCACCCACTTTAAAAACAAGAAAATTGAGGCACAAAGAAGTTTAAAAAACTTGCCCAAAGTTCTCTGCTAGTAAGTAATGGACAGATAGAAGTCAACCCTGCTTTGAATCCAGAGTCAAATCCTACCTCTCCTTATAAATTCTTCCTACCATGTTTTTTAGAGGAGGCTGTATTTGGCATTTAGCAGATACCACTCTATGCACCAGATGTCAATATCTAGTAAATGTTGGAAACCAGAGCCAAAAACAAAAAAGTGAGACACAATTAAAGCAACATGCCAAAGAAATACTTAATTAGGGGCAACAGAGGGTTGTAATTCACCTTGATGCTCAGGAAAAACAAAAATGAAATTAATATCCCAGTGACCTCAAAAGTATGACTCAACTCTATCTTTCTTGTTACAGAAATTAATAAACATGAGTATTTTAAATATTTAGTGGCCTACCTGCTAGAGAGGAAGAATGAAACTGAACAAAAGTAAATTAAAGTTCCTACTGTATTAGGTAAGACAGGGTTTCTAGATAGGATTAAAGAAATAAACTAAGAGTAAAAAAAATAAGAATGAAGAAGACACTACAGACCACACTATAGAGAATGCTGCAACCAGAACATAACAAAGGGAAGGAAAAATGCAAAAGGGTAACTTAAAGTTCTGAAAAAAACAACTATATCCCATTCTACATGGGAAAAAAACCAAAAAGAAGGACAAATAGCCTTCTATCCAAGCCAAAGAGACTTGACTAAACCCCCTTTTCCATCATACTCCAGATTATGGGTTACCCTTTTCTGGCTGGGTTAAATGCTTCCCCGCTAGGCCTGTCCCACCATAGCACTTATCACATCATATTACAATTGTCTACTTTCCTCTATATCGTCTCCCATCAGGCTGAGTTTCTTGACAGTAGAGACTAACTTTTATTTCTATATTTCAAAGGCTAGATTAATACTGGACAAAAAAGTGTTCAGAGGGGAAGTGGGCTTAGGCTCCTTAGAAGCGGTTTCATGGGGAAGGGTATCAAGAAGGCTATGAAGAAGAAAGTAGTTTGGGTATAATTGAAGGAAGACGGTATGGCACTTTACATGGAGCTAAAATTGGATCTGAGATCGGGTGCTATCAAGGCTTTGCTTTTGCATGGAAATGCCTCTTGCACAGTTGTGCCACTGAAAAAGACAGCAGGAAGATGAAAGTCTTAGATTCATTGATTGGAATGATTCAGAAATTCCCGTATGATAACCCTACTTATGATAAACTCCATGAAGACTTAGACAAAATTAGAGGAAAATTTAAACAGTTTTGTTCATTACTCAATGTTCAGCCGGACTTTAAAATTAGTGCAGAAGGTTCTGGACTTTCATTTTGAGGATGACAGATGAACAAAGACGAAACATCAAGGAACAGATGTCCGTATGTGTTTAAAAATGTGATTAAAGGCCAAATAATGAGAAAAAAAAAAAAAGTGTTCAGAGGTTTCCAAATGAGTGAGGGAAAATCCATTATAATTAGAAAAAAATGTATGCCTTCTGAAGTAACGACCTTTAGTACAAATGCATTTGTGTGCCAATATGGAAAAAAGAGATCGAGGTTTGTTCAGTCATTCATAATGCATGGATCCTGAAGCCAAACTGCCTGGATTTCAAACTCCATTCCACTACTGATTATCTGTGACCCTAGTCCAGGTGCTTAACCTCTCTGTGCTTCAGTTGCCTGTCTCTAAAATGAGGTTAATAATAAATAAATAAATAAACAAATAAATAAATAAATAAGGTGCATGAACAATAAAAAAGATAAAAATAAAATGAGGATAATAATAGTATCTACCTTAGTGTGTAGCTGTAAGTAAGTTACTAAAGCAAAACAAGTATTCCAGTGTCTGGCAAAAGGCAAGAACTATATAAATGCTAGCTATTATATGCTATTTTTGTTCAACAAATGAATGCCTGTAATGTTGAGTACCAGGATAGATGCTGGAATGCAGGGATTTAGGAATGAATGAGAAAAGTGGAGACAGTGAACTGTAGATTTTTCTTCACCCAGACTCACGAAATGTGGGGAGGTGAAAGGGTAATATGTAGGGTGTCCAGAAAGGTCATCTATGACACCTATTTTAAATTGCACAAGAACGTTATGGACACCCCATATAATAGCTAAAGAGAATATGGGATCAATTCAAACATTACACTTCTTTTATCAACCCCCTCATTCCCTGAAAAATTAGTCCTTCCTTCCCACATAGACTTTAACCATAAAGCCTAAAAGACTTTCATAAAAACATGTTTGTTTTCATTATTTAACCATGTATTTAAGATCTACAACATTCACATTTTACAAGTCTCTTCCCCTCTTCTAGAATTCAGGTTCTTTGAGTGCTAGAACTTTGTCTTACTTGTCTTTTCATACATAACACTCAAATGTGAAATAAACAGAATTTCTTTGTTATTGCTTTATTTTTAGAATATATTCATATGCGTAGAGCACTGAAAAGTAAATACTGGAGAGAGAAAGATGAGGAATGAGGTAAATTTACTAAGGACACAAAAGTGCCCAGCTTTGGGGATGGTGACTGATCAGAAGAGCATATCATCTTTTAACTGGATATGGGCATTTGAAAAAATATTTACAAAAATGTTAAGAAGGAGAGGTAAGGGAATTCACAGCTAATAGTCTCAACTTCCTCTATGAAGTTTAACATTAAAATCAGTCTCTGAGAGACTAGGCTTAACTTAGGGAATAGAATTTGGTGAAGACTCCTCTAATATTCCTAACTCCAATTCCTTTTCATGAACATTTTCCTCATCTATTTTGGTTTCCCTGTAGTTTGTCTCCTTTGAAAAACAGAACTACACAGAGTACTCTAGATATTATCAAACCCACACAGTAGAGTACTTTATTCTATCCAAATACATGTGAAATGGAAAGAATAGCCTTAACCACATAGTGTTGTAAACATAAAATTAAAATACATATGAAGTACTGAACACAAATGTCTGGCACACAGTAGTACTCAAGTGCAAGGTATCATTGTTATTATGCCGTTATTGAGTCCTCAGTTTTCAGTCCTTCACTTCAAAGTACCTAGAAAAGCATTTCAGGTTGTTTTATCTCTTATTATCCACTGATTTTTAACATGCAGAGAGCAGTACCCACTTGTATAATACCAAAAGAAGATACAATAGATGTAAATTTTTAGATCAAACAAAATAACCGTGTATGATACTTCAATAAAAATAATTTGAGGACTTCTCTTAACTGTGGCTACTCTGTGCTTTGAAAAGAAAAATTTTATTCCTGCTGGCAATGTTTTTCATCCTAATCATAAAAGGGATAATTCAAAACTACTATTAACTGACATGATAAAAGGAATACAGATAGACAGAAAGGATGGATGGATGGATGGACGGACAGATGGATGGATGGATGGATGGATGGATAGATAGATGGACAATTCTTTTTATTTTTCAAATAAAGTTAAAAATAAATTACAAAATTGGGGCAAATATGCATAAACTCTCAGTTTTTCTTTTTTTAACTAAGGGATTACTCACAAAAGAGAAAGCTGCCAAGTCAATGTAGATAAAATGTGACTACTGAGGATTTACAGAGATTTTCCTCTTTATTTTATTCTTGTTAGTAAAATAAATGCTTGCTAAAAATAATACAGACAACCACAGGTTGTTATAAACTCTCCCCAGACCACACTGTGTATAGGTTTGTTCCGTCATGTAAAACCTAGAGCAGCACACGTCTGTAAAGATAATAATAATACCTGCCAATGTGGAAAAGTATTAAAGTAATTTGTTTTAATTACTTCTCAAAATAATGTCATTTTGGACAGCTGAAAACTAAAACCACATATGTCTGACCTTAAACATAATCTCTCCTTTCTCACATAATAGAGGCAGAATACTGTACTTGTTCTACGTAGAAGCTGATATGCAAATGTCAATCATTAAAGCTAATACAAAAAAATCATCTCTACTTTCTGAAATGTTATAACATTTCCTACTGTCAAAAGCAAGGTGATGTATTATAGAGAGAAGATTAAATGTAGAGAAGACCACAACTTGAATGATGTCTTTCCCAACAAAATAATTGTCACTGTCATCCTGAATCTAATTACAGGTTTCTAATTAATAATCCCTGTCGTTGCTAAGTATAAGTGATTAATACAAAAGTATCATTAATCATTGAAACCTGTCAATAATACTCAGGAGAACTAGGGCAGCCAATACACTTTACCTGAAGGACAATTAACAATATTAAGCAAATTGCTTTCTTCTTTTTTTTTTTATTGTTGAATCATGGCTGAGTACATTAGTTAAATCAAGGGGTACAATGTGCTGGTTTCATATACAATCTGAAACATTTTCATCAAACTGTTTGACATAGCCATCATGAGACTAATATATTGTTATTATGAAAAATTTTTAATTGAGAAATATATACTTGAGTTTATTATCTACGACTTTTTATTCAAAGTAAATTAAGGGATGGTAAAAAAGGAGAAAAGATGGCAGACTGTAAGAAAGAATATATATAAATTGCTTAGGAAGGATTATTTTTAAATGTATCATTCAAGGAATGATTTTTTTTTTTAAAGGCAGCCAATCAATTAGAAAAAAAATTAAGTAAGGGCTAGAGGTAATCAGAAGCAAGAGAAGAAATAATTCATCAAGATAGCTCAAATGTAATTAATAGATATAAAAGGAACATGCTAACGTGCCATATTAGATATGAGAGCCCTTCCCTAACTGAGCAGATTCCTGTTTTCAATCAAATATGGAAAGAGAGAATACTCTCAAAGCAATTAGAAAGGGGACATGCTCACAACACTAGCGAAAACAGACACATCAAATCCAGCAGTGAAAGTGAGTCCAGGCTCATCCACATCAGACTATTTATAATCCCCTCCTAAAGACTATGTGTAATGACATATAGAAACCAAGTTGGGTTACTGAGAAAATCAGACAACCAGACATGGTAAAGACAAAGTATCTTTCCATGTCTATGTGTGTTTGTATGTATGTATGTAGATAACGAGAGCAGGATGGAGAAAGAAAGAAAAAGAGATGGACAAATGTTTTCAATTTATCTATCTGGGGTTGAAAAGGAGAGAGATATAAACTCTGGAGGAAACAGGTCTACTTAAGGGATGCATATTAACTGATAAAGAAATTACTAAGTATTTTAAATATTTAAGCTAAAATTCGGGAGAAAGCAGCCATCCCAAAACAGACTGGGTAAGCCTTTAATATTGATCAGCTCATACATATAAGGACTTTAAAATTCAAAACTGAGCTATAAAATTGCGAAAGCACGGGTGATGCCCATAGCTTAGTGGGTAGGGCGCCGACCACATACCCCAAGGCTAGCGGTTTAAACCTGGCCAGGGCCAGCTAAACAAAACAAAACAACAATGACAACTGCAACAACAACAAGAAAAAAAAAAAAAAAAAAACAGCTGGGTGTTGTGGCAGGTAGCTGTAGTCCCAGCCACTTGGCAGGCTGAGGCAAGAGAATCTTAAACCCAAGAGTTTGAGGTTACTGTGAGCTGTGATACCATAGCACTCTATCCAGGGTAACAGCTTGAGACTCTGTCAAAAAAATAAAAATAAAATAGCAACAAAAAATAATGGATTTTGGAGTTAGATTTTAGAATAAAATTGCTATTTTGATGGGCCTGCTAAGCATCCTCTACATAGTCCTAGGATAACACATCTTCTGTAATGGCCTGAATATTGCTTATCTTCCTTTTTAGACCAAATTACTAAGAGGTTGTGTTCTAGTTACCACTGCATTCCCCGCTCTACCAAAATACTTGGCAACTGTACTTTGATATTTAATTAATCATCATAAACCAAGTAAATGTTTGATAAATAAAATTTAAAAATTCAACAAACTCAGAAGCTACATATCAAGTATCCAATTACCACTCGACCAGTGGTTCTCAACCTTCCTAATACTTCCTAATGCTGTGCCCCTTTAATATAGTTCCTCATGTTGTAGTGACTCCCAACCATAAAATTATTTTTGTTGCTACTTTATAACTATAATTTTGCTACTGTTATGAATCGAATTGTAAATATCTGATATGTAGGATGTATTTTCATTGTTATGAACCACCATTTTATTTTCATTTACCCATAGCTTGAGAACCACTGCACTAGATGTTTCCATTTGCATATCCAATAATATTTCAAAATTAAAACACTGATTTTCTTCTCATACTTGTCTTCCTTCAAAGGCTTCATAATTCACTTCAAAACAAATTTCTCACTGTGGATGACAGGAACTTACATGATCTTCCCCGGCTACCTGTTCATCCTATCCTGTTCTATTCTCTTGCTTGCCTCCTATCCATCAGTCATCTGTCCTCATTTCTTTTCTTTAAACACACAAAACAGTTTTATTACCTCAGAGCCTCTGCACTAACTTTTCCCTCTCCTGAAATGCTCTTCCCCATCTTCCAAAGGCTGGTTTCCTCTTGTCATTCAGATCTCACTTTAAATACCAATGACTCAGAGAAATTTTTTTGCTGAACATTCAATCTAAAGCAACTATGCAGACATTCTACCAATCAACCAATTTGAATCACCTGAATTGAATATAAAGTTCTTAATAGTTTTCTTATTTATTTATTATTTGTCATCATGCTCGCATCAGAAGCAGGGAGAATTTACCTATCTTAGAACAATCCCAAGATCAATAGTTAGGTAGACATGGTCTTCAGCACATATCCATATTCACAGTTAATATTTATTATTAAAAGGATAAAAATCAAAATCAACGGCTCGGCACCTGTGGCTCAACGGGCTGAGGGACCAGCCACGTATACCTGAGCTGGCAGGTTCGAATCTAGCCCAGGCCCACCAAACAACAATGACGGCTGCAACCAAAAAATGGCCGGGCGTTGTGGCGGGCACCTATAGTACCAGCTACTTGGGAGGCAGAGGCAAGAGACTCGCTTGAGCCCAGGAATTGGAGATTGCTGTGAGCTGTGATGCAACGGCACTATATTCAGGGTGACAGCTTGAGGCTCTGTCTCAAAAAAAAAAAAAAAATCAAAATCAACATGGAGATAGATACAAGAGGCAAAGTCCCGAAGAAACCAGGCATAAGCCTCCAAGAACTCTCTCCCAGTAGGGTCACATAGAACATACGTAGTTCTTCCAACATCAGATTGTACCAACGCATGTGGAATGTCCTCCACTAAGAAAACTCATTAGGAAATCAATGCCTGTGGTTGAAATTGGGGCTGGTCACGTAAGTACCCTCCTACCTAGCACATATCAAAATTCCAAACTCCAAGAAGGAAAGCAGGAGTTTGGCATAAACCATACTATTAGTACAAGCACTTTAAGTACAGTAGGCCATTCTTAT
>CAUYON010151950.1:0-12603 GCA_963573935.1 Arctocebus calabarensis | reverse complement strand
GAGCCAGCAGGCTGGGTTTGATCACAGCACTTTGTGCTCTGCCTGTGTGTCATGGTACAACATCTTGCCTCCTCTGGCCAGCAGCTTCTCAGTCCATTAAATAATGGAGGACAGTAGAGACCTCCAAGTATCGATAATGATCCACAGATGTCATTCCTGATCCAGACCTAACCCACTTCCTTGAAACCATGGGCAAGTCTCTTATGAATCCTGTGCCTCAGTTTCCTCCTTTATAAAATGGTGCTGTGGTGCTTTCACTTCCAGGTCATTGCAAACATAAATGGAGCTGTTGAAAGCGTAGACCTAGGACCTCACCTGCAAGGGTAGATGATTTTCCTACTTTACTTGACATTGACCCTGGAAACATGGCTTAACCCGTCTATGCTTTAGGGTCCTCATGTGCAAATAAAGGATGGTAGCATTGCCATCTCATAGGAATGTCATAAGAAAGCAACAAATTAATACAGGGGAGTGGTTAGTACGGTGATGGCCTACAGTTAGCTCCATGTGCATTTTTGCTATCTTTTTGATTCTTCGATGATGATGGTGTAGTAAAGTGCTTGGCATAAGGATCTTTAATAACCCATGATTGCTTTTACCTGGTATCTATTGATTGTCAGTGGCAGTCACCAGGTCACCCAACTCGGGATCAGTTACCCTGTCTCTGTCTTACAGGACGATGCCATCCTCTGTGTCATGGGGTATCCTCCTGCTGGTAGGCCTATGCAGCCTACTCTTCAGCTCTCAGGCTAAGGATCCCCAGAAAG
The DNA here is from genome assembly GCA_963573935.1 of Arctocebus calabarensis. NCBI lineage: Eukaryota > Metazoa > Chordata > Mammalia > Primates > Lorisidae > Arctocebus > Arctocebus calabarensis. Next base: position 11,836 of record CAUYON010151950.1, on the reverse strand, counting down.
ATGCTGCCCACGACAAGCTTGCATGCCACCAACATGATGAGAAAATAAATCACCCTGCCTGCCAGATCTCCCACAATGTCTCTGACATCATCCTTGAATTGTACAGAAAGTCACTCCATCAAACAACAGAAACCAATATCTTATTCTCCCCAGCAAGCATCGCAGGTGCCATTACAATGCTGTCCCTGGGTATCAAGGCTGAGAGTCGCATCAAAGTAATGAAGGGTCTGAATATCAATCACACAGAGAGGACCGAGTCTAACATTCACCAATGCTTCTGGCATGTCCTTGCAAGCCTCAACAATCAAGACAACGAGTACCAGGTGACCACTGGCAGCAGCCTTTTCATCAGCAAGGGTCTGACCCTAGCAAAGGAAGTTTTGCAAGCTGCCAAGAATAAGAATCTTTACCAGTTAGAAGCCATCTCCCTCAATTTCATGGACACTGAAAAGGCCCAAGAAGATATTGAAAATTATGTACAGAATAAAACCCAAAGAAAAATAATAGGTTTAGATAAATATCTTGAGAAGGACAGCACTCTTGCTCTGGTGAATTACATTTTCTTTCATGGTAAGCTAGTACCACCAGTCTGTGCTGCTTGTGCTGAAATAATCTAAACATATTCCCAAACTACTTGTTCTTAAACTTTCCTGGAAAATGCACTATGTGATGTGTCAGAACACCTAATATGGGTCCTTCAGTTTTCCACACCCAAACAATAGAGTACTTTCCATGACCAAACAAGTTTGAAGAATGATGAGATTATGACAACCAAATCATAATTGTCCCTGTAGGACTTGTCATAGCTTTTATTGTCCCAGTGTTTATTAGAAATCCCTGCCATGGAGAGATAAAATATGTAATGCTTCCCAAAGTATAGAGCCAGAAGAAAATGTATTGTAGTACACTGCGTAAAGAAGATATATTTTCATGGAACATATTTTAGAAAATGTTAGTATCCTGGAGGGAGAGTCTGCTACTTTCAGTGAATTATCTGGTTTAACTTCCTGCCTCTACCACTTAGGTTTTGATAATGGACAAGACAATTTACCTCTTTGAGGTACTATTTTCCTATTTTATCATGGATAAAATAATACTCCATTTGCTAGGCTTTTGTGAAGTTAATCTACTTAAAACGTGTGGTACTGTCTGCGGCACATAGCAAATGATCAGCTAATCTTGCATCTGTGCCAGCCTTCTTGGCTGAGCATTTAAAATGTCAGGTTTCTGTGGTTCTCAGGAACCAGGGCATTCCAAGCCAGCTTCCACTGTCCCATTGAAATACCCAGGAGGATGTCAGTGGGAGTCAAGGTAGGGGCTGCTCCCTGTACTTTGTAAATACCTGCTCATGAGGTAGAGTAGTGCAGTGAGGAGTGGCCTGGCCTGAGTTAGCACAGGTCCAGCTCAGCTGTGACCTTAGGGCAGGCCCTGTGCCCTCTGCAGCCCTGGTCTCCTCCTCCTGTCCCATGAGAAAGTTGGAGTTAGGGGTCTCTGACTCAATGGTAAAGTTCTCTTGGCACAGCAGAGTGGAAGCTTCCCAGGCATGTGCACTCTGCATGTCAGTCCAGGAAACACTCCCAGGCATAGGAACCAGAATGTTTGCCCATTCGTTTTCATTAACCATCCCCAGACCAGTATGAAGTCATTATAAAATCCAAATAAAAATGTTTCATGGTGGGTCCACATTTTTGCCACTGAGTCTGAGTATATAGAAATAGGCTAAGTATATAGAAATGCTGGATCTGAGTATATAGTCTGAGTATATAGAAATGCTGGATCTTTCAGTCCAGAATATTCCCATAGAAGCTTTCATTTTGATCTCATTTTCTGTATGATGAAGCTGAATCTGAGAGAAAAAATGTCTCACACAAAGGTCAGAGCCCCCTTGATTTACTGCATTCCAAAACTTTTATACCAGCACTGGCTGACATCCACCTTCTCTTCTCTCCAGGCAAATGGACTGAAAATTATCAGCAATTGCACATTGTAAAAAAATATTTCTATGTTGACCAGAATACTGTCATTACTGTACCCATGTTAAAATGCCTGGGTTTATTCGAACTCTATCGGAACAAGGAATAGTCCAGCTGGGTGCTGGTACAGGATTATGGAAGTGACATCATCGCATGCCTGATCAAAAAAAGATGCAGGACGTGAAAGAAAGACTAACACACATGAACTTTGATGAGATGCGGAAACGCCCTCAACAGAGGTGATTCTCAATCCAAGGGGAGGCTAAATACATGCCCAGACATCCAAGAGGCAGGAATGAAGCACATCAGGACTGGCCAGAGGGAGGGGGAGGGGGAATTCTTGGTCACTGCTGCTATGCTTGACCTTGTGCTTTCAATAAGAGGCCACACTTGAGTTTATATGGCATCAACCAGGATCTGTGAAAGGGACAGTACCCAGGGATGAAGAAGCAAAGGTCCCGGCCAGGGGGACATCTCTACTGAAATGGACACTGTCCCTTCTCACTGTTTAGAACCCAGAGTACAGATAGCAATGTGGGCCCATGTTCTGGCACAACCAAGAATTAAGAGATGGGCTTCCGGTCAAAGCAGCAGTGGAGTGTGGAGTTCAGGGTAGAATGTCCCTGGGTGGACAGGGGAAGAGCTCGCATGGGAAAGTCTCAGGAAAGCAAAGGCCAGAGTCTGAACATCCAAGACATGTTTGCAGAATATTCCAGTTTCTCTGTCATTTCCATCAGTGTGATTTGGTTGGGTGGCCAGTAGTAAATTACACTGAGCACGCACCACCAATTAGTGTATGCTTGTGCATTTGTAAATATCCTGATGCCCTGCTGATCTAGTTTATTATGTACATGCTAAAACAAGTATGAAAATAACAGGAGGTATCTGGTTAATAATACAAATACGAAGGAGTTTGAATGCCTCTGCTCCCTGCCAGAATTCTTCTGAGACCCATGCCCCAGGCTGTTGAGATGAGAGAAAGAGGTGGTGAGACTAGAACTGCTCACAGAAAGCCCCAGTGCAGTCTGCTGGCTCATGTTAGACACTATTTTGGACATCACCTTTTCCCCTAGTAAAAAAACCAGCTGAGGCAGCACTCGTACGTTGCTCAGTGGGTAGGGCGCTGGCCACATACACTGAGGCTGGGGCATTCGAACCTGGCCTGGGCCATCTGAAGCAACAATGACAACTGCAACAACAGCAAAAAAAAAAAAAAAAAAATAGCCAGGCGTCATGGCAGGCACCTGTAGTCCCAGCTACTTGGGAAGCTGAGGCAAGAGAATCACTTAAGAGTTTGAGGTTGCTGTGAGCTGTGACGCCACAGCACTCTACCCAGTGTGACATAGTGAGATTTTGTCTCAAAAAAATAAATAAATAAAATAAAACAACAGCTGAGCATTCATCCTGGTGTAGTCACTCTTCTCTCATTCACTGAATGAATGTCACTCAGCACCTGCCACCTGGATCCTTAGTCCTGTGAGCATCATTCCCCAGGGATACTCCAGGGTGGGCATAAGAGTAATCAAGGACTGCAGGTAGGATGAGACACACTTTGAGGAAGACACCTGGAATCTTCCTGGAGGGCTTCTCAGAGGCGGTGGGACTTCAGAATCTGTCAAAATAAGTTGACCCCTCTGATGCTGACATTCTCTGACTCCATGTGTAAAGGAACTAAAAATAGAACAAACCAAGGCCAACTTCCCAACTTAGAATGGAGGCAGAGGAGGACAGGCCACAAAGTGTGAGAAACAGAAAAGAAAACACTTTACAATGTGGTAGGTCCCAAAACAAGAGAAGTGCTGTGTAAATGAAACTCTTCTATTTTCTTTTGTGCCTGATAGGTCTGTCAATCTATTTTTTTTCCAAAACTGTCCATTTCCTTCACCTATGATCTGCATGGAGTCCTGCATAAACTGGGCATCTCCAGTGTCTTCAACAACACGGCTGACCGTTCGAGGGTCTCTAAAGAGGGACCTCTGAAGCTCTCCATGGTGAGAACTTTTTGATGATCACATTGTCCCTGAGTATCTTCTTGCAGAATGTTGACTGATGGTACAGTTGATCATGAGGCTGAGTAAAGGGCCAAGGGATGTGAATACTGCCACGGGTTGAGCTGAGCATGGCCTTGATTCACTGAGACAGGGTATGGTCTGATGGCTGAGCTGGGCATGTGGCCTCCTGTGCTGCTGGCAATTGAGGGATTTCCTCATAGATTATGTCACTGACCTTGGTCACATCTTTGCCCAGGAGACTTCTAGACCTTGGGCCACAATTTTCTCATTTTTCTTAATGCAGAAAGGGCAGTGCTATCTAAGGATTTGCTGGCCCCTTCCATCTGTGAGCGTTAGAGTTAGTGGTAAATCACCAAGTTTGGATGAATGACTGATTTCACCTAAAGATGTTGTTGTTGTTATTTAGGAAAATTAAAGGTGGTCAAAGACAAATTGCAGTTCAGTTATTGCATGTGTTATCTTGGAGTCTGGATACTGCAGAAGTCACCCTAAGAGTCCATTCCAAAGGAGCTAACATATACTAGAATGGAGAGGCCTGAGGAGGCAGACTTCAAAAGCAAGCTGATCCATCTTTCCCCTTCTGAGTTTGGTTGGATATCAAGGAGGGTAAGGGATGGAGGGACTGACAAGGGCAGCTGACTGGATCAACAGAGACAGAAGGGCTCTGTGTCACCAGGAGGGGGCGGTGGGTATGGCCCCGGGCAGGAGCATCTCGATGGAGACAAGCCCCTGTGAGCACTCCTGGGACGAGGCTGCCCTGCCTGGGATGGAGCGCAGCACAGCCGCAGAACCATGTCTCTTTCTCTCCTCTCAGGCCTCACATGTGGCTGTGTTGACCATCAGCAAGCAAGAGATAGAATCTTTTGTGACCTCGCCTTTCGGAACTGCATCGGTTAATGATCCCACTGTGGCACTTAACAGGCCCTTCCTAGTCATCATTAAGGGCGATGCCAAAATTGCCCTCCTCATAGGGAAAGTGGTGAATCCCTCTAAAAGATAACAGCCTCTCAGTCCTCACCCCTCCCCTCCAGGCCAGGCCCCTCCCTCAGTGACATTAAAGAAGGGGTACGCTGGCTACACTACAGTGTGACTGCAATCCCCTCCTCTATTGTCTGAGTCTTCCTTTGCACGCTGAAGTTAAAACCAGGTCACAGTGCCCTCTCTGGGGTCCCTGAGTTATCCTCATGGAGCACCGGGGCTGGACAGGCATGTGCCAGGCAAGGAGGAAGGTGGCTAGACCCAACCTTACAGGTGCAGGGCTCATCTGCTTATGGCAGAGCATGAGTGGCAGCTCAGTGGGGTTATGAGGGGAGAGCCGGGCCCTGGCCTAAGTGCAGGTGACTGCTGGCTAATGTGGGCAAACAACTGTCCCAAGCCCCCTGGTCCTCACTGGCAACAGGTCACAGCCTGGGTCACTTAGGCACCTTTCACTGGCCTGCCAGGCCCAGGCCCTAAGGTGTGAGAGTCAGGTGTGCACACTTGTCTGGGTGCGTGTGTCAGCCAGAATGAGAGGGGTCTACCTCGTGTGTTTGTGTCTTTGTGTTTTTGCACACGTGTGCTTCTGAATCTATATATGTGTGTCTGCAGCTAGACAGGTCCCTGTGTGTCTGTGTGTGCATCTGAGAGTGTTTGCATTACACAAACAGAAACAGACCAGGTAAGGATGGGGGTCTTAACTCTCTTTGTGATCAAACAACAATTAGTCCTTCTAAGTCACACTGAGAACCCTGCGGTTGGCACCTGGCACTTGACTGTTATTGCCCTAAGTATCTTGACAAATGAACTATTGAGTCTGAACAAAACAGATTCCAGCCCCTGGAACAGGGTCTTGGTGGAAGGAGCCCAGTGTCTTCAGGCAGCTGACATGAATTCAACCCAGGGTCAGGCACACTGCTAGGCCCTTGGTGGGTATAAATTCACAGATTCCTGTCAATGCCTCTCTGAAGTGCACATCAAGGAGTGAAGAACTTTGTCCTTGATGGCCACAAGGCTCCCTTCCACCTGTCCTTCTATCTGGTTCTGCTGGACTAAGCTGGATCAGAGAAGAATAGCACGGCCCTCAGATGATTCCAGCCACATGGGAGACAAACACCTGGCCAGGAACGTGAGCTGCCCCAGGCTGGTCTCCTGTGAGCGAGGTGGGAATAGCAAAAATGTTTTTTGTCTCTTTAAAATTTTCCTTGCTCTTTTTGAGAACTGAGACCTGTACCCATGCTTGGGGTAGTGGTAGTGGGGAGGGGCACAAGAATGTTTGGAGCCTGGCAGTGGGCTGGTGGAGGTCAAGGTGGGCCTCCCAGGTGGGCAGAAGTCACAGCAGAGATGAAATGATTAGAATCATTAACTGTAATTTAATGACAATAGCCTAGAACTGGGGGCACTCCCCTTAAAAGCTCTTTATTTCTGCTATGTATAAGATGATGGAATTTTTGTTTAGAGTCCCCATCTTCCTCATTTGTAAGCAAATTAAGAAATGTCTCTTTCCTTTTCCTCAAACCATTTGTCCTCATTTTTCTGAGGTGGACTTAAGAGCAAGTGTTGAGCTTTTGGTAAGATCCCCATACCTGACCCTGGCCTATAAATACCAGAAGCCCGGACAGTGAGTGCGGGACAGCCTGTGCTGCCAGTCCAGCCCAGTGAGTCTCACGTTCTGCTCGGTAAGTGTAATACTTCTCCCACAGCCTCCTCCTGAGCGCACAGTGAGGGCTGTGAGCCTCTCTGCCTAGATTCCTGCCTCCACTTGACACAGGAGTAAACCGAAGCACACAGAATCTTAGCACTTCTTGGCCAGAGCCAGGATGTGAACCCAGGCAGCCGAGCATTGCCTGCCCTGCTCAGTAGAATCAGCTGGGAGGAGAGAATCACATCACCCAGAAAGCTCCCAGCATATAATAGGTCCCACAGATGGTAAGTGTTGATGGCTGGGACCTGTTTTGGTGACATTTCCCTCCTTCTCCTGCCCTCTCAGGCTCCGACTAACCCTGTAGTCTCCTGGTCATCACCTGTGTCTTCCCTCCACCTGCAGAGGGCAGGAAGGAGTCAGCCTTGGGACAGCCTTCTTGTTCTCCAACAGGCTCCTCTGTCCCTTCTGTTTATCCATATTCCAAAGACAGTTATGTGCTCTCCCTTTTGCTCTCTGGGCCCAATCCTCCTGCCCTAAAGGATCTCTGACCTTGATGTCTTGGTGTATTCATTAACTCCTCTGATGAGCTGGTGACCTTTTCCATAACCTCCTCCCTCTCTCTTATCTCGATTCATGGCCACATGTTCACTGGTCCCCTGACCTGTGTTTCCAGCTCTGAAGCTTATCTGATATAAAGAGTAGTTAATTTCAAGGCATAAATGTAACCAATGTGGATAGCCATGAATGACAGGAGCGAGTCCTCTCTAGAGGTGTGTCAAGATACTTAATTGAGTATTTACATATTTCTTAAGGAGAAGCAGGTTAACGTTGGCACAGAAAGCATAAGTTAGGCAGATCACAAAACATGGAGGAAGCTAAGGGACATACTCTCTAGTAAGGGACCACGATGAGCTTATGATGTTTAAAGCTGAGTTCCAAGGTAAATAAAGATGTTGTGATCTCTGTGTAGATCAAATATTAAAATATAAATGCTCTAAGAGAAAACATAGGATAATTTATCTTTTTTGGGGGGGATAATTTATCTTTTGATTTTTCAAGTGCACAAGGCTTTTCTAAACAAGAAAGAAAACCCAGAAATCATAAAAGGACTGATACACAGTAGAACCTCTGTGACTTGACCATTCAAGGGACTATAATGCACTAGTCAACATACAGAGGTGGTCGACATAAGGTACTTCCATTGAGTACATGTGGTGCATGTCCAGTTTATGAAAATTAGGTCAACTTAAGGTTATCAATGTAAGGAGATGGTCAACTATGGAGGTTCTATTGTATTTCACTTTATACATGTACATAGTATGCCAAAAATGCCATTCAATTCACCCAGAATATAAAACAATTATAAATATTTGTGTGGCAAACATCAGAGCTCCCAAAGACATGCAGCAAACATTGACCAAATAGAAAGAAGAAATAGACAGCAACACAAATTCCATATTCCACTTTTAATAATCAATAAAACAACCCATGGAAGATAAATATGGAAACTGAGAACTTAAACAATGTTATAGACCAATTGGACCCAACAGACATACAGAAAACATTCCACCTAAAAATAGCAGAAAACATATTTTTCTCAAATGCACATGGAACATTCTCCAGGATAGACCATATCTTAGGCTACAAAACAAGTCTTAGCAAATGTAAATAGATTGAAACCTTACTAAGTGTCTTTTCTAAAAACAATGGAATAAAACTAGAAATTAGTAACAGAAGGAAACTGGAAAATTCACAAATATATGCAAATTAAGCAACATACTCTTTTTTTTTTTTTTTTTTTTGAGACAGAGCCTTAAGCTGTCACCCTGGATAGAGTGCCGTGGCATCACAGCTCACAGCAACCTCCAGCTCCTGGGCTCAAGCAATTCTCCTGCCTCCACCTCCCAAGTAGCAGGGACCACAGGCGCCTGCCACAATGCCCAGCTATTTTTTGGTTGCAGTCATCATTGTTGTTTGGCAGGCCCAGGCTGGATTCAAACCCGCCAGCTCAGGTGTATGTGGCTGGTGCCTTAGCCACTTGAGCCAAAGGCGCAGAGCCACAACATACTTTTAAACAAGCAATTGGCCAAAGACACCACATGAGAAAGTAGAAAATATGTTGAAACAAATGAAAACAAAATTAAAACATACCAAAATTTATGAGGTGTAATAAAAGCAGTGCTAAGAGGGAAATATACAGCTATAAATATTTGCACGAAAAAATAATGAATTCAAATCAACAACTTAACTACACCTTTAGGAGCTAGAAGAGAGAATAAACTAAATTTAAACCTAGCAGAAGGAAGAAAATTAAATATTAGAGCTGAGATCTACAAAACAGATAACAGAAAAATAATGGAAAACATCAATGATAGCAAAACAATAGAGAAAATCAGCAAAACTGAGAGTTGATTCTTTGAAAAGATCAGCAAAATTGTCAAGCCTTTTATTAGAATGACCAAGAACAAACAGAAGAGTCAAATAACCAAAGTCAGTAATAAAAGAGGTTCTATCTCAAGAGCTTTTTATGTAAATAAAAAGGATTTTAAGAGCATACTATGAACAATTGTATAACTCAAAAAATTAGATAATCTAGATAAAATAGATGAATTTCTAGAAACATACAACCTATCCAGACTGAATCCCTAAGAAGAAGAAAAGCCCAGGGCTGTAGCTTCACTGCTGAATTCCATCAAACGTTTAAGGAACAATTCATAGCAAACCTCCCCAAACTCTCAAAAAATTGAAAAGGAGGGGACAGTTCCTAACTCATTCTATGAGGCCAAAATTATTCTGATATCAAAGCCAGACAAACACTACCAGAAAGCTAGAAACCAATGTTGTTTATGAACATTATGCAAAAATCCTCAGCAAAATACCAGCAAATAGAATTAAATAACACATTAACAAAGCTTTCAGAATCAAAATGGAGTCACTTGTATTTTAAAAAAAAACAAACTGAAAGCTGAAAAATGGAACCAGGGAAGGCCGCAAAAGGAGTCTTCTCATGCACAATGTCTGATTAAAAAAACTATCACAAAGATCTCCAAAAACCACCACCTTGGGCAAAGACTGTTACATGTTACAACCTTATACACACCAAAGAAAATACTTCTGTGAGGACATCTGCCTAGCAATTGCCTGTCCAAGCTTGAACTAACACCACCCTTGTTATTGATCTTTGTAGCCAAGGATAATTATCTCAAAACAATTACTAATCCTCCTCAATTTCTTCTTTTTTTTTTTTTTTTGAGACAGAGCCTCAAGCTGTCACCTGGATAGAGTGCTGTTGCATCACAGCTCACAGCAACCTCCAACTTCTGGGCTCAAGCGAGTCTCCTGTCTCCACCTCGCAAGCAGCTGGGACTACAGGCGCCCACCACAACACCCGGCCATTTTTTGGTTGCAGCTGTCATTGTTGTTTGGCGGACCTGGGCTGGATTCAAACCCACCAGCTCAGGTGTACGTGGCTGGTGCCTTAGCCCGTTGAGCCACAGGCACCGAGCCTCTCAATTTCTTCTTAAAGACCTTTATCTTCCTTCACTAATTCTCTGAATGTGCAAATAGTTCACTATGGTGCACGTGCACTTCAATGCCCATTTCTGAACAAATACCACTTTCTTTCAGAAAAGGAATCGGTCATTCTTGGAACCACTATGCAATAATCATTTGAGAACTGTGAGCTCTCAGCTTCCAGGGCTCACCCCTCGGCCCTAATAAGTCTTCTCTCAGGCCATACCTCCCTTTTTAAAGTGCTTTGACTTTATTTGGGATCTGATTGGATAAAGCCACCTTAAATGTAGCCATCCCTCCTGGAATGATAAGCCTTTTGTCTTTTCAGACAAGTCCTTTCCGGTACAAAGACAAATTTCATCTTTATTGTGAGTACATTCTTCCCATTTCTATAGAACTTAGGTTCTGTCTCTGAGACATATCTTTTCCAGTGAATTCACTTTGGTTTCTGTTTGCCTAGTTAAATATTTTGGCTTAAAATTGTCTGAGCACTTTAATTCTGATCTCATTTTGATTTGGACCCTCCCTCAACCCCCACCCTTATTTGTTTCTGCTCATCTTCTAGAAGCCAAATAAATATTCTAAATTATGGGCATGAGATGGCCAACTGAAAGTTCACTCAAGTAGTCCGCATCATCTGAAACACTGGTTCAAACTCCTCACATTCCCTAACAGGATTTATAGGATTTTCTTTGTTCTGATGAGATGAATAAGTAGCAAAATGGAATTCTCCATTATTAAGACATGCCACGTTTTCTGGGACTCCAGAACTTTTCTGTCTCTGTCTTTTTCTTTTTCTTTTATTCCTCCTCTTTGTTTTTTCTGAATCTGATGATTTTTTCACTTGTACTAAAAATAACCTACTACTAATTTTAAAAGCTGCTTAGAAATTTTTCTCAGGGCATTTTAGCTAAGGTAAGGAAGAAATAAAAGGCTTCCAAATTATAACCACTCTGCAGCAACCGACAACCTAGCCTGATGTACCTAAAAGCCATCCCTTTTTGAAATGTAAATTTAATTTGCCTGGCTAACTATCATTTAGGATGATGGAACAGTTAATTAAAAGATTAACAATGGGGGGGAGGAGCCAAGATGGCGGCCGAGTAACAGCTTCCTTGCAACTGGGCTCAGTTAGACTGGGGAGAGAAGACTTCAGGCATCTCTGGCTGACGAGATCTGCCCAGAAACATCCCTTTGGGGACACAGGGAGACAGCGTGAGACTTCTGGACCCCCTGAGGAAGGCAAAAGCAGAGGAGATCTGGCAAGTGGTTGCGTGTGTTCATTCGGTCTAATCCTGCCAGCAGCTGGGACTACAGCACCAGTGAGATTGCAAACTGGAAAGGCCTTACCTGTGAGTTGTTTGGGTTTCTTTTGGACTTGGCACTCGGTTGAACTGCCTTGAGAGAACTGGGGCAAGAGTGTGGAGGTATTTCAGTGTTGTCTGGGGCTCCAGACTGAGCCACCAAGCCAGAAAGAGCTACCAGTGTTTGGTTGTGGGCTGTGTGGTGCCATTGTAGGAGAACTGCCCTGGCAAGCTCCACCCTCAGGGTTGCAGAACAACCATCGGGGGGGGGAGCAAGTAATCTAGTGACTGAGCAGCCTAAAGGCGGGGACTGAGACGCCTTGCAGCCTTAGCCCTCGGGGCATTGGGTGAGCCCAGTTTCGGCACACTGGGTAAGTGAATAGCCACTTAAGGAGTGATCCCAGCCACAAGCAC
>CAUYON010151949.1:0-18952 GCA_963573935.1 Arctocebus calabarensis | reverse complement strand
TTTTTTTTTTTTTTTTTTCCTTCCTTTTTTTTTTTTTTTTTTTTTTTTTTTTTTTGGCCAGGGCCGGGTTTGAACCCACCACCTCCAGTATATGGGGCCAGTGCCCTACTCCTTTGAGCCACAGGTGCCACCCCATACTTATGTTTCTTATCCATGCTTATTTTTTGCCCTATACCTAGGAGTGTTTATTTTGCATTTCCAGTTCCTCAGATCATCCCTAATTGGTTGCCTAGGACTAGGCACAGGTCTATTGGCTTCCCCAGCAGTGGGCCCACTATTCGGCAACTCACATCTCTCACCCCACAGAGGAGTGTAGATGGTTTTCCACTTGCTAGCATAGCATCCAAATAGCCCACAATAGCCCAACTGTTCACAGTGCTGCGTTATCAAGGTATGTGCTTGGTGGACAGAGAAAAACTTAGGCTTTTTGCCCCATCTAAATAGGTCACTTTAGGATTATGTAAGTGGGCTACAACACAATGCTCCTTATTATGTGGGTCACTATGGAAGTTTTGAGACTGACTGTGTTGTGGTCTATTATTTCACATCCAAGAAACACAGTCAGTGGCATCCTTTCTGATTCACCCATGCAAGTTTCAACCTGCTCAGCTCATAGGGGTTGCTGGAAGGGCTTCACTTGTTTTTGTCCATGTGGATTTTATGTTTCTTGATTTCTATGTATATCAAAACTTTTGTAATGACTCACATGCAAGGCAGCTTTCAGTGATTTACCTTTTACTGTGATAAAAGCTATTTGGCCAAAGTTGAGACTAGGGGCCACTCTATTTTAACTCTCCCCATTTTTTTTTTTTGCAGTTTTTGGCTGGGGCTGGGTTCGAACCCACCACCTCCAGCATATGGGGCCAGCCCCCTACTCTTTAAGCCACAAGTGCCCCACTCTCCCCATTTTTTAAAAGGGAAGGCTAAAGGAGCTATGAATATTTCTCAAAGAAAAATATGCTTTTCAGTGAGTTCAGGAGTAGGAGTGGCTTCTCCGTTTACACAGACAACTTGCCTGCAGTCCTGTTGCCAGCTATCATTTCTTAGCCAGGAGGGCAGCCCAGTGGTTGAGCAGGGACATAGTCTACCCAGATTTGGGGCAAGGTTAGAATTTCTAGTGCCGTCTTTGGCTGCAGAAGCTCCAACCAGCGCCCATGCTTGACTCCATGTGGCTTTCCCGGGTTGGGGGGGGTCCCCCAGTGAGTAGCACTATCTTCCTTATCTTCATCTCCTGGAGAAGCCAAAGGGAAGGCAGTGAGCCAAGGAAACAACTGGAGTCAGTTATAACCCTTGAGCCATCCAAGTTCCTTGTTAAGCACATTACACAGCCCGGCTCAATGCTCTTAAGCCCTAATAATGAGATGATATGCTTAGTCCAAGCAGAGAAAAGGGTTGATGTCTCCAAATACAGTGTTTGACCACCTGCCCCATTGTTTGCTTGCCCCCAGGCATTCTCCAGCACTTTCATATTGAGAAGATCTCCAAGAGGATGTTTGAGGAGCTTCATCACTTCAAACTGGTGACCAGGACAACCCTGAGTAAGTGGTACCTCTGCTTACTCTTTCCCAGCAAACACATCTAGTTTTCAACATAGCACAGCCATTAGCTGATGTCCCTCTGCATTCTTGGTGAACATTAGCAGCACTCAGTGTCACCATTAGAGGATGTTCTGTTTCTCCTCCGGGTGACTTAGTGAATGGGCTGTCTAAATGAAGTTGGTCTGAAAAGCTTGGACGTGTGAATACAAACCCAGATGTACTCTGATAAGCTGCCGCAGGTCAAGGCTTCCTGAATGTCTTTAATGAAACTGCTAAGCCCAGAGTCTCGAGACAGAGAGGTTCACAAGATTCCACATCAGGTATATTTGTGGAGACTTACATCTGGAAGGCTATGTCCTCTGGTAGTGAGTATGAGAGACAGAGAGAAAATGAATGCATATCAATTCCCAGGTTGTATCAGAGCTCTTTGACTCTTTGGGAACCAGCCCTGGGTGGTAATGTTTCTTTAAAAACATCCAGGCACTGAAGAATACTTGCAGCTCTCCCATTTTCTACACTAGGTGGAGCCTGGGGACTAGATACTAGGCATGGGGCCTGGGGAGCCCTTGTAGTGGAAGAAAAGGCACACAATTTCTATCCACTGGGAATTCTGATGGGCGAGACAGAACATGAAAATGTCTTCAGTATGAATTAGTATAGTTCTGAGGAGTTAAACAGATAAGTGCTCAGAGGAATCTGCAAAGAACAATGAGATGAGAGCCAGGTGGGCTTAGTCGGGGAAGGCTTCGGGGAGGAGGTGTGTTTTGAAAGAGAAGGGCGTGACTGGGCAACAGGTCAGGAAATCAGGCCAGGAAGAGGGTGTAGCCTAAGAGAAGATTCAGACAGGAGTAAACAAGAAATGTGGGTGGGTGTGAGGAATAATCACAAAGGCCATAGAGGGTGCACTAAAAGATGAGAAGAGTTTGGAGGTAGGAAGTAGTCAGAGGACCTGGAAGAACCCAGTAAAAAGGTCAGATGTAAGGCAAGTAGCCCTGGTAGTTGGTGCAAATTTACCAATGGCAGTGCTGACAAATAGTGCTTTGGAAAGATGGCTCTGGGCTATCAGATGGATTCACTAAGTACCTACTTTCATAAAGCCAGATTATGAGGAGCCCAATTCGCCATGCTAAGAATTTAGATTTGATCTCAGCCAGAGAATCCCAGTGGAGGATTTTAAGCAAGTGATCGGTACATTCAGATCTGTTTTGAAGAAAGAGGTTCTTGCTGTGTGGAGTGAAAAGTAGACTATTAGTGAAAGAGCTGGTGATAGTCTGAAATGGAAAGTGATTATAGTATATTAAATCATTGGGACGGGGGAGGGGGGAGAGGTCACTGTGAGACGTTTCTGTGGTTAAATCAACAAGATCAGTATCAAAGAGAGAAATGAGTTTGGAATGACTCCAATATTAACAACTTTATAGACTGGGTGAATACTAATGCCAGTGAGGAAAACTGAAGAGTAAGTAGGTATTGAAAAGAAAAGAAAGAAAGGAAAAGAATTTCACTTGGAACATGTTTAGATTAAGAGGCTTAGGAGCCATCTGAGCAGAGTTATCCAAAAGGTAATTGCAAAGAGAGTTGATGAGGTCAAATGTTTCTCTTCTGCAAGACAGGGAGAAAATAAATTGGACAGTATGAGAATTCAAATGGAGGAGCTGGGAATCCTCACATGTGAGTGAGGAACTGAGGAGGCAGAGTCTAGGATCCCAGGATCAATTCCATGTTTGAAGTGGCATCTTTTAGTTCATACTGTGGCCAAGGTACTGTGCTAGGCTCCAGGGGACTTGAAGGAGGATTTTGATGTACTCTGTGCCCATAGCAAGATTTGGGTTGTATAATGGAGTAGATGGTGTGTGCCTCAAACTGTGTGCAGCTGAAGGAATTGGGTCATGATATCCTACAGGGTCACCAGAAACAAAGAAGAACAAGCCTGACTCCTCCATATAAAGTGCCACCAGAGCCTGGCACATGATAGGGATTCAGTCAGAGCTGGTGCCTTGCCCAACCCCTCTTCTCCTTTTCCATTCTACCTTTTCATTGAGTCAGAGAGAATAGGAAAAAGGGAAAAATCCAAGGGGGAAGGGGGCAGAGAAATCCAGTCCATAGGGAAGGGGTTTTTTGTATTTTTGTATTTTTCATATTTTCATGTGGTTAGGGAAAGAAAAGAGGCTCAAAACCTCATTTGTTAGATTAAAAGGAGTTTTCTCACCTTGGACTAGGAGTTCTCTGGGTTACAACACCATGAACACAGGAATAAAAGGAAGACTGAGGAGGGTATCCAGAGTGGCCAGAGACAACAGGAAACAGAAGTAGTGCAGCTGAGTTTACCTAAACAGGAAAGGGATCCCTTGGGGTATATGAGAGTGGAACACTGTAAGGAGCCATAGGAGGGGTCTTAGGGGTTCAAAGAGAGTGTAAGGACAGCATGTGGACCTAGGAGAAAGCAGAGGTGAGAAGTTTTGATGAAGGGTAGCAGGAATAGAGAAGAGTGTTAAATAATAAAATAACCCAGACCAATATTTGGGGCCCCTAAGAACAAGCAAAGCTCCAGTAGTGCAGTAGGTACTGCTTTTCAAAATGCTCTTTTTTGATCTGGTATCAAATAAGCCACTGAAACACCTAACAAACAGGTAGTGGAGCATTTTACAGATGCTAAATGTACTGTCAAAATTCCCAGAATAATACTTAGGTTTTACTCTTGAGGAGGCAATCATGGATTAGTCCTGGGATTCTTACAAATGCTTCGTGTTGAAATGAAACCTTTGTGGCCCATTTTGCATATCTGCTCCCAGAAAAGTGGTTTGGAGACTGTTTTCCTGAAACCACCTGCCATGTGTATTTCAACTGCCCTGGTGGGTCCATGAGTAGGTCGTAAGGTTGGGGTCTACTGAGTCTATTCCTATTTTGCTCTGCTCTCTTTTTTATACTCTCTTCTGACCACTCTGTTTGCATTTTAGGCCAGTGGAAGATATTCACCGAAGGAGAAGCTCAAATCAGCCAGATGTGTTCAAGTCGTGTGTGCAGAACAGAGCTTGAAGATTTGGTCAAGGTTTTGTACCTAGAGAGATCTGAAAAGGGCCACTGTTAAGTGAGACAGACAGTATTGGATAGGGTAAAGCAAAAAAAAAAAAAATTCAAGCTGCAGCTGGACTGCAGGCTTAGTTTGCTTAAGTCAACAGTGCCCTGAAACCCCAAACTCAAATACAGTCAGTTATTCACGCCATGCACAGCATAACTTGATCATTTATGTGGAGTGGTGTGTCAGCCTTTGAACATCTCCTCAAAAAAGGCTAGAAGAGTCTTGAATTCTTTTGCAGGAGGAAGAGGGATAGAACACCATAACACTGCTCTCTAGTTTCTTGGAGAATCACACTTCTTTACAGGTTAAAGACAAACAAAACCCCAGGGTTTCTATTTAGAAAGTTACTTAAACAAAAGAAAGAGAAGGGAATTGCTTAGTAGAAGTTCTGGAATATAGAACAATTATCTGTATGAAATTATACTCTTTGGATTTAGAATGTCTTGTGTTTTAAAAAGCAATTGACTCCCCATCCTCATACACACACCTACACATGCACACCCACGTGCACATTAAACTCCAGCCTCCATTCTGAGGCAGAGCTAGCCGAGACCCCACTGCACTTTCCCTCTCTTGGCTCCCAAGTCAGTAGCTTGGAGGGTGTTGGTGCCCAGGAGAATACATGAAGAATTATGAGTGGAAGCGTCTGCCCTTAGGTCTCTACTGTGGCTATGGAAGTCACTAACTGGAGTGGTAAGGTGAAGAGTAAGAACATCATTTCGTGGCCTTATTCACTTAGAAGTGGGAAATAACTTATCCCTGACGAGACCAATTCTCTTCTCTCCCTAAACCTGTGGGACCTCCAGAAAGAACTGAGAAGTAAAATCTTCAGAAACTGAATCCAGAAAGACAAAATAAGTGTTGAAGAAAAGAGTTGATAGAAGTAAAAAAGGCCATCTTTTTGTTTTCACATCAAAACAATTCATCAATTAATAGATCAATACTCACTAATTTTCTTAAGGCCACAGTTGTTGAGCCAGAAAACTAAGGTTAAATGATTAAATTGTGGAAGCTCCTTAAAAGGGCATTTTTCCTTCTTCTCCACTTATAAGAGTGGCTCAGTCTCACTAGCTTCTGCAGTGTGTTAAGAAAGTTATTCTTCCTTCTTAGGGAGCTAGGAAGTCTGATAAATAGCTTTCCTAAACCTTCCTACCATCCTTGCCTTGTCCATCAAAGGTGAATTTTAATCAAGGATTCTAGAGAAGGCTGCTCCTAAAATGTCTCCTTGCAGCCCAATACCAGAGCATAAATGATCTATTCTGAGGTCTGGCTTTAGGAATCATCTTTGTGGGAAACTTCCCAGCAAAGACATCAAGTCTACCTTCTAGAGTTGTCATTCCCTCTGAGGGGCATGAAGGAACTCTAGTGAGTACTTAGAGGTCGTAAGGACCCAGAAATCCATATTTCCTGCTCCATGACCAAAAGTGAGAGAACTTTTTATTCCTTAGTATGTTTGACCCAATAGGGAAAAATGTAAAAGGTCTAGTCTTTATGGCAACCTGGTGTAAAGGAGTTCTCATAAAAGCACACAAGGGCCTTGTGGTCAGGATATCATAAGACAGGCCACCACACACATTCTTGGAAGAGGGAGATAGGACAAGCTGGGCAGAGCATTATTGTGTGTGTAGAGGGGGAGGGTTAAGCAGCTGCTGCCTGCCGGGAGAGGTGGCAGTATTTCCAGACTGTGGAGACCCGTAACAGGACCCTGAAGCAAGGCGGTGATTCCCCTTCTTGATGATTCACCCCAACGCCTTCCCACCCAGGTGTTCTCTGAAAGCTCAGCCTTAAGGGAACACCCAGAGAGCTTCCCTAGATAGACTCCTGCCCTCAGGTGCTGGGACACACCTTTCCAAAGTACTGCGGGAAGCAGGAGCCAGGGAACTGTGTTAAGTCAGCATGGAAACCTTCCAGTGTTCGGTGTTGTGTAGAGAGTAGGACATAGGGAAAAGAGGCCGAGCTGCCTGTAGTTAGTAGAGAAGAATGGATGTGGTTCTTCTTGTGTATTTATTTGTATCATAAACACTTGGAACAACAAAGACCATAAGCACCATTTAGCAGTTGTAGCCATTTTCTAGTTAACTCATGTAAACAAGTAAGAGTAACATAACAGTATTACCCTTTCACTCTTCTCACAGGACATGTACCTCAATATGGTACTTATTTATGTAGTCACTGTATTTCTGGATTTTTAAATTAATAAAAAAGTTAATTTTGAAAAATCATCTGCAGTCATGTTGCATAAGTGATTGACTCTCTGGTCTGTACTTACCTTGGACTGGGTAACATGTGATGCGTGAGCCTGGTGGTTTCACACTAACCTTGATATGCCTCTCACACTGTAGCATAGTAGTTAAGAGTGTCAACTTTGCAGTCAGACTACCTGAATTTTTCAGCACAGCTCTGCACTTGCCAACTGCATTTGTCAGGCTCCCCAGCTATAAAATCGGGCATAAGGGGATACCATTTTCCTTTGCCTGCGATCTTGCAGTGAGGTTTAATTTAGTCAATACTTGTAAACTAGTTAGAACAGTGATAAGTATTAATTTATGAATAGTGAGAATTTGTTTGTGACCATGGACATTCCAGGATGGCAGGGCACTGCAATTGGCCATGGATTTCTGGCTTCCCTTAATGTCAAGATACTTAAGATAGTGAGTACAGAAGGCTGCTGACTTAAGTTTCAAGGGGGCCTCAGTTTGGGTCTGCTGCTCACAACTTTCTAGACAAAAATTTGTATGGGAATCAGGGAAAGTTTTCTGTTACATGTGTTAATCCCAACTAAATTCCCTCGGAACTCCCATAGGAGCTAGATTTGTGTTGTCACAGAAGCCAAAACATGAAAGTGCTTCAAGAGAGTAGTCGAATCTGTCAAGTCCTACTGAGATGTCAAATAATATAAAAACAGAAAAGCATACAGGGGTGTTAGCAGCACAGAAGAAGAAAAGGATTGGGGGAGTGATTGGAACAGAGGCCAGATTGGGGAGGGGTATGAGAAGTGAGTGGGGAGATGAGCAATTAGACAGCAGCTAAAGAAAAGTCTTTGGAGAAGCCCTTATCCAGGCAAAGGAGAGATACAGTGAAGGGAGTAGCTGGAGGAGAAGATGAGGTCAAAAGAAAGTCTTAAAATGAGAGCCATTTAGCCATACCTGAATAATGGAGGGAGGGATCCTATAAAAAGGTAAAGCTTGATGATAGTGAGGAAAGGGGGGATCACCTTGTGATGTGAGGTTTATGAAAAGCTGTGCTTCCATGTTGTGCTCCTGGAACTCTTAATTCTTGACCCACAACTGGGATGGAAGTTTGGATTTTGGTTGACAACCCCTTTGCTTGAGGTGAACCTGGTTCCTCTCATTTCTTATTCGTTTGGCCCCACTTTATATCTAGCAGATTTTCGTCTGGGATCTTGGGCTATAAACCCCAATACTGCTCCACTTCCAGTAAGGAAACTACAAATAACTCAAACCAGACAGCTTGCTTCCATCTTGCAGTCCTCCCTTTCTCTGATCAGCCACATCCAAATTCCACCCAGTCTTGTCAAATTGGTCTCCCAAATGTAAACAGTGTTTTTAGGCTTTTGTTCTCACATCTCCTTGGGGGACCTTTCCCTCCCTAAAATTTCTTCCCTCTTGGCCAACTGTGATTCACAAAAAGCATCCAAGATCATCTTATATGGGCCTGAGGAGAAGTCCTGTCTGGTACCACACATTACCCACCCTTTTAATCCTTTCTTGCTTCCATCCTTGTAGGTGCTCAGAATATGTCACCACCCAAAGTACCACTTTTGCATAAGAATTATTTTGAGCTGAAGGCAATCAACAGATGTGGGGAGTTCTCTGCCATCGCCTTATCTACCTAAAAACAAGACATAAATTTCTCTTAAGGGTGGTGCCCTATACACACACCAGGGAGAGAAGAGTGACTTATATAATTGAAGATGGGAAGTCAGCACCAAAATGAGTTTGCATAAACAGACCTACTAAAATAGCCTGTATCTTTCATTAGTTCTCCCATATGATTTCTAATCACTTTACCAGATTTTATTACCCTTTGAAGCCCAAACCCTCTTTTCTTTGTTAAAGGGGGACTTTGTTAAAGTCCAGCCACTTTTTTGAGTTTCACTTCCTTTTTTGTGAACTCGTGTGCACATAAATATTAATAAAAATTGTGTGTCGCCTCTCCTCTTAATCTTTCGTTAATATAATTTACAGGCCCCCAATTACTGAACCCAGGAGGGTAGAGGAAATGTTTTTTCTGCCCAATATCCGCCCGTATGATAAGCTCTGCTAGAAAAAAAAATACCAAGCCACTGTCTCCATTACCACACGTCTAGTCACCACTGCTGCTAGCTGTGCTATTCCTGGTGGGGCTACTTCTGCTGGCCTAGAGATGCCCCTGTGATGGTGGCACTCTGGAATCCTCAGTATTCTTTCATAGCACTGGATCTTGTGCGCTAGTGGAGAGGAGGCCCTCCTTCCGTCCCACCTGTGATGTTACATTTTGTTACCTTATATTAAACCAGTTAACAAATAGGTCTTGAGTATATATAAATAGATCTTGAGTGTGTATATATATATATATACTCAAGGGAAAAAATATATGTGTGTATATATACATATATATATTTTGGGGGGGCTGAGACTGGGTTTGAACCCACCACCTCTGGCATATGGGGTCAGTGCCCTACTCCTTTGAGCCACAGGCACCGCCCGGTCTTGAGTATATATTTCATGCACCAAAGTAGATCTTTTTTCTTTTTCTTTTTTTTTTGAGACAGAGTCTCACTGTGCTGCCCTTGGTAGAGTGTCGAGGCGTCACAGTTCACAAAAACCTCAAACTCCCGGGTCTAAGCATTTCTCTTGCCTCAGCCTCCCAAGTAGCTGGGACTATAGGCAGCCGCCACAATGCCCAGCAATTTTTTTGTTGTAGTTGTCATTATTGTTTTTCTAGCAGACCCAGGCCAGGTTCTAACCTACCAGCCCTGGTGTATGTGGCTGGCACTCTAACCACTGAGATATGGGTGCTGAGCCACCAAAGCAGATCTTCTTGTGCCCCAAAGTCTTATGGAGTTTTTCATGAAAAAATTACTTCCCTTTCAACTTTCATCCCTCTTCTTAGGACTTAATCTCCAGGATGTAGAGTCTGTGCCTCCGAGGCAAGAATAAGAGTGTCCTCTGAATTCCTCTCCCATTTGGGACACTACTACTGTTTCCATTACCTACCAAATGCTCTTGCAAATTGACTTCCAGCGGCTTACCTCTCCAGCCTACCAAACATGTCCAGATATATTTGAAACCTCCAAGTGGGGAAGTTAGCTCCTCAAAGGCAAAACTCCAGCCGTAGCACACAGTCCCCCCGATATTTTCTACACTTTTACAACTGTGTTTTCATATATGTTCTTCCCACCACACCAATATTTTTCCCTCTTCAATAATGGGCAAACTCCTACTCATCCTTCAAGACTCAAGCCAAACATCACCACTGATGTGGAGCCCTACCTGCTGTTCCCTACTTTAACACCATTTTTCCTTTCCCCTTATATACTGTATCCTCCAACCATGGCAGGCAACACTATGTTCCTGGAACTTACCATGTTCCAAGTACTTCTGTGAGCTTTCACACACAGCTCTTTTTGCCTGGAATGTTTAGCCCCTGATGTCTCTACTTAAACAACACACATTGCTCATCTTGAGACCTTGTCCACCTCCTTTAGGCACAGTTGGGTATTCTCTCCCCTGTGCTCCCAGGAAATAACAACCAATGTACTTATTCTGTGCTAGCCATAGTAGTAATCAATTGACATTGATATTTTCTTATTTAATCTTCACTACAACCTTGTGCGGTAGGTAACATTATTGACCCTATTTGATGAAGACACGGAGAACATTCCCCTTTCACATGCTACTATATGTAAAAAATGTGAATGAAGTGTTTGTTCATCCAGTTTCCCTGATGAGGTTGAAGAGTGCTGATAAGGCAGAGGACACTGTGCCCAGGACTTCCAGACATTCCGTAAATATTTGCCAAGTGAAAAGTCCATCTGGTGAAATTCTTTCTCCAGTTGGGAAAGTGAGTAGTTCAGGGAAACTTGCAAAGGCTGGGCAGTCCTTCAGGAGATTTTTCTCTCTACCCTACATTAAGGAAGACTAATAAAATCTGGGTTCACAAATACAAATGAAAAAGAGCTTGTTTGTTTTGAAAAATGAATTGCCACGTCTTTTAAAATAACCGATAAATATTAAATGTACACATAGATTTTTTTTAAATGCTTGAAGCAGGATGTCTCTACATTTGTAGAGTGAGCCTCATAGTGATACTCAGCTGCAAAGGATTCTTGCTAAGACTTCAATATTGAAGATTGTATCTGTCTTTCTACATATGCTGTCTGCATTATAGTATTATAATTGTCATACTATAATATTGTAGTATTACTGCATTATAATATTTATAAAAGCTATAATACATATTATGATACTTATATATTTCTGTATGTTTGTGTGTGTGCACGTGTTTTTGTGTATGTATAAATGATTAGGCACCCGCGTGGTGTGTATGGGGCCTTCACAAAATGGCCCATACAAGAGACCCAAGGCTTAGCTTCAAGTTAATGTAGGCAAAGGCGTTCTGAAGTTTCTCCATGTATAAGCAGCACTAATCTAGGAATAAAGTTTTGGCCAAAAGTTTGGAATTCAACACGTATTTTCTTAGAGAAACATTACATGTGATGCTCAGATTCGCAGGCCAGTTCACTCAAGCCTCTTGAACCCTGAATATAGCCAAGTTATATATAATACTAATTAGTACCTGTTTAAGTTCTGTCCTGGGGGTAGGGGCAGGTGGCAAGGAGAGGGGTGAACAGGGAGTTTCCTCTTACTTTTCTGGGTGAGATGGGTGGGAGGGAGGTAAGGGGCAAGCTCTAGGCAAAAATCTCAAAGAAGCCAAAGTTTGTACTTGACAGCCTCCTCTCCCTGGCTTACCACGTGCTCTCTGAGTCCCTAGTACCCTCATGTCAGATCCAGCTATCCTATGGACCTTGCTCCATAAAGATCCTCAGGCACTGCCATTAACCCTCTCACTCAACAGTCAAAACCTGAAGGCCCGCAAGGTGCTTGTCTGGCATTAGGAAGGAAGCAATTTGGGGGAAGTGAATAATGTTTACTTAACCCTCAGATACCTTTTCACTTTTAAAGACTTTATTATTCTTTATTACTCTCACAATGAATTCCCCAATTACAGATTGACAGGCAGAGACCTCACACAAGTAAAAAACCTTCTGGTGGTGGAAGTAACAGAAAGGAGTTTTGGGGGGTTAGAGGGGTTGTGATGGGGGGATGGGAGAAGGAGCAACACCAGATAAGCCAGCTATACCCACATTTCCTAAGTATCTTCAATCCCGCCTTCACCCCTTCTAAACAACATTAATGTTATTCCTGTTCATCTGGCTTTTTTCTTCTTTCATTTCCGAACCTGCTACTTCTCTAAAATGCCCAGGATAGGGTTTGTTTATTGTGGGAAGTGGCAGCTTCCATAGCAGCAGAGGCTCTGGTGAGGAGGGAGGGGCTGCTTGTGTCCATGTGTTCCTGAGAACTGGCTGGGTGATTGTCCACTGGCACTCACCCGGGCCCTGGCAGGCAAGCTGTAGGAGGGAGCAGCTCATAAAGTTATTCTGAAGCTCGGGAATGTATCCTGTGAGGAGCCGGTCTTCATCTCAAGGTAAGCAAGGAAAAAGGAAATACTACTGAAGGGCTTTGGACATTTTCAGTCCTGTAATGAAGCTGTTCACTTCTGTGCGAGGAATCACCAAAATTAATTGTAAAATAATTATAAAATAAAAAGTCTGGGGCCCAATCAGGAAATTCAGGAGTAGACAGAGTTAATACATGCAAACAATTCATCTTTCTTTATCTCCCTGTTTCCTACAACTCTTAATCTCAGTTTCCTTATCTGTAAAATGGGGATAAGAATAATCTCTATTTCATAGAGTTCTTGTGAGATTTAAATGAGATAATGTAAAGTGCTCATGATAGTGGCTGGCCCATCATAGTAACATAGTAAATGCGCTTTAAAAAAGAATCAGGTGAACCATTTGTTCTCGGACACCAGTAGTTCAAAGAAAAAAGTAAGCAGCCTTAGCTTATGTTAATTTAAGGCAGAATGTAGAACCTGAGCATGGCTTTGAAGGAAGTAACAGGATGGCCAACAAGGAGAAGCCTTTTGGGGTTCCTGGTATAGAAAAGGAGAGGCGACCGTCCCCACAAAACTTCAGCCAGCAATTAGTAAGAGGAAGAACCTGACTTTAGTACCAAGGAGGAGAGGAAAAAATCTACCCCCTAGAAATGTGAGTTGTGGCTGTTACATTTTAATTTAAAAATGCAATCATATGGGCGGCCCCTGTGGCTCAAGGCGTAGGATGCCAGTCCCATATACCAGAGGTGGTGGGTTCAAGCCCAGCCCTGGCCAAAACTACAAAAAATAAAAAATGTAATCATATGATGACCAGTGGGGAAACCTGGTTAACCACTAAAAAAAAAAAAAAAACGGTCTGGAAGGTTTTGTGACCATAACTTAAATGAAAGCCCACACTATGACATGTGGCCTGTCTGTTTCCAATGTCCATTTACTTGTAGGCTATAGTAACAGGAAGACCTATGTTCAATCATCAGCTATTTATGGAATACTTGCAGTGGGCTAGGCACTATACGTAACTCTGAGATTCCAACAGTGGACGAGATAGATGCAGTATCTGCCTACACAGAAGTTACAGTCTACCAGGGAATACAGACAGGGAATGAGCAATTACAAGTGTGATGGGCAGGATGAAAGGGCAAGTCCAAGGTACTATGGCAATGTAGGTCATGGAGACTTGTCCTCATTATGGAGAGGCAAGGAAGGTTTTCCAGAGGAGATGACATTGAAGGCAAGACTTAAAGAAGAGTAAGGAGTTGGGGTTGGTTCCATACCATATTTTTTTTGAAAACAGAGTTTCACTGCTTTAAAGAGTTTTAAAAATCATTAGACTAAAGCATTGATTCTTTAGGTGACTCCTGTTATAATAAAGGTGCCGTTGGTAGGGAGAGGTGAGTACCCATCATAAACTTCCCCTATAAAGAAATTTTACCAAGGAAAATAAAGAGTAGACTTCTAAGGGACTAGATCATAAGTCAGGGGAATTTTGATGAAGGGAATGGTTATAAATATGAAGTATTATCTGAAAAGTCAGGCTTATATACAGCTCTCTAGAGGGAACAAGTAACCACTTAGGGCACTGGAGTGGGGACAGTAGTGTACCAAAGTGAGAAGTATTTTATCAGTGATGCTGTTTAGAATTACAAGCACATAGTGATAAGTCTCACCAACATTTAGTCGGTTTCAATATTGTTTTAAAATTTGTTGGAAACAATGCACCCTGCTTAATGGCTGCACCCAGTTGCTTATTACCCTACCCCTCAACCCCATAGGCCCACTAGGTGGAGTGACACAGAGGGTGGAGAAAGGCAAACAAAGCTTTCAGCCCAATTCACCAGAGCTCTTTGCTCTGCAATTCAAAGAAAATCAGCCCTCTGGAGTTAACTGTTGAGATATGGCCACTTCTCAAGTAGCTGAAGTCATCATTGTACACTTGTTGTGCTAGTGCAGGGGAAAGAAAGTAGCCACTTATGGCCTTGAGGGGTCATAACAGGCAGAGAGGATAATTGAGGCAATCCACTGATTGCCAGGCAACAGAAAACCCCTTTCTACAAAGATTGGCTGATTGTTTTCTTAAATAGTCCTTTTGCTTTGGCTAGTGGAGACCCAGTCTGACTATGATTACTCTCCTGGATCTGAAACAAAGGCATAATCAAATGGGGTGGGATTGGAAAGGACCAGATATTAACCCCAAGCCACAAGCAGGGGGATGCCTGGAGCAAGACAACAGGCTTGAGAAGGCTCTGATGCAATGCAATGGGAAAGGAGGAGGGTGTTTGGGTGAAAGGAAAAGGTCAATGTGCATTTGAAGTCAGAATCGTGGCCTATGGGATGCCCTGAAGTTTCGGAAACTGAGAACAAGCTCCAAGAATATTGAGACATTCTGGCAACTTTGGAGGGAACCCCTCCAGAAAAACACAGTCAACTTGAGCTGATCAAATGTCTTTGGATAGAAAGTAGGATTCTGGGTTAGATAAAATGGGGAAAGTTTGCAAGCAAGTACAGGGGACGGAGGTTCTGGGAAAGAACAAAGGTGAACCTCAAAAGACAAGGACGTCTAAGGTAGTCTTCTCAAACCTGCAGTCTGCTGAAGTTTTGAGGTAGACATAACTATCTCCTTGCCCTCTTCCCAAAACCAAAAAGTAGGCAAATTTTGTCTTAGTCATATATTTAGCTGCCTTTTTCTGCCTATTAGCCCCTGTCCCTACTGCTCAGCATCCTCTCGTTTCCCCTTGAGTGTTTTCCAACCCTGGTAGAAGCTGAGAAACATTTTGGATCTGGCTCTTTGGAGTGGCACCAAGCAAACTATGATCTATTTGTCAAAGTTGGACCACTAGCATAAATACAAACACAATTTCCCAAAGCACACATGGCACCCTGAAGGTTGATTTCTCTAACCCACTACTAAGAATGTCCACAAATTTTTTCTCTCCCACAAATTGGAAGAAAAAGCATTGTATTGGGCCACACATTAAAAACAAAAATACTAATGAAAGCTGATTAGTTAAAAAAAAAAAGTCCATGCAAATCATGATATCTGACACCACAGAAAGCAAAAAAAGTCCTCACAAAATCAGCATGTGACCTGTGGGCTACAGTTTGGACATTCCTGCCTATGCCTTCTTGAGCCATTTTTGATCCTCACTGTGTTTTTAGGATGTAATTGTCAATGCCTGGCCCTGAAGCAAGCCAATTATTTGAGACTAAAATACGTTAATGACTGCTAATAAGTTGATGCCCAAGTGAAAAACTTGTATCCTATGAAGAAGGGACTTTATTTAATTCAGTGGTTCTGAAACATCTTGAGTCCACATGACTTCTCTTATCAATCAAAACTTTGTCTGATTATCCCATGAAAGTAGTTCTCCTTTTAGTATCTGCCAACCGAGAAAATACATGTATGATGAAAAAAGGTACCAGAAATTCAGCCTCATGTGTAGAAGATTTTGTGCCCAAAATCTCAACAGCATTCATGTGTGCTTGAGAAATAGTAATATATGTAGTAAGATATATTTATTCAGAATAAAAACAACACCTTATTCACAGGCAGATTTGCATGGCCCTCACACAGCTGGCTCCCCAGAGGCACATGATTACGAATCACTGTTGGAAGCAGGAGAAATGATTGGAAGAAGAACTTTAATGTCTTTGAAAGTTTTACTGAAGATACTTTTGTGTCAGGAAGGTAGGGTGGAGCTTCTTCCATGTACCTCACAGATGTACTTTCCATAGGAAGGTCTGGGTGGGGCCAATAAATAGCTGATAAAAGAAATGTGAAGAAATGTTCATATTTTAGGGAGCCACCCTAAATGTTCATGTGGATCACTTCCGTGGAGACAAATGCTGGAAAAGGCTGGAGGAATATTCAGAGTTTGACTTTTGGGAGCAGAAATTGTCTAACAATATGCCATTCATCAAGGTTTGACTAAAGTCACAAATCTGAAAGAATCAATTTCCCCAAACAGAACTAATGGAGAAGAGCTACATAACTCTATGAATATTAAAACCCACTTAATTGTACACTTTAAAGACATGAAATGTATGGTGTGTGAATTATATCTCAATTAAAGTGTTATTTAAAAAATCAATGAGTATCATCAGGAGCATTGAGTTCAATACAGTTGCTATATTAAGTTCCCCATATCTAAATCCATATCTCAGTCCTTCATGCCTCCAACATATAGTGCCTGTGAATTTATGCTGTCCTCAGCTCCACAGGAGACTGACTCCTATTGATATTGTCTGTCTCACTTCGTATATTCTGAGAGGAGATGGTGATGAAAAAACGTCGGTAGTGAAATGGAGTGGAGTGGTAAAAACACCAACAATGAAATCAGGCAGCCTAGTTCCCTATCCTTGCTGTATGGCGTTGGATAATTCATTTCATCTCTCTGAGCCTCCATTTACTGTTTTATCATATTCTTTGCTCCTGCCTCCTAACATTACTTTGAGCAATAATGAGTTAATAGACACAAAATCCTTAGCATGATACCTAGCTGATTAAAACAACCCAAGGCCATTTGATAGATAATGTACAATTGTTATTTGGTAAATAATGATAGCTGGCAAAGAAGTTTGAGACAGTGAAGTCTATTTACTCCTCTTCACTCTCCCTAACAGATTAGAATAAAAACAAGGGCTTAGATAAAATTCTGCCTCACACAGATATATTCATTAGCAAATTAGGCACAACCCATCATAGAACCTGTTCCATCCGCTTAATGAAGTCCTAAATCTTTATCTTTTTAATTGTTTTGAGAACATTCTATGAAAGACACAGCAAATATCCTCTAGTTGGCATCATGCAGTTAGAAATCCTCCTAAACTAATGGCTGAACACACAGGACTCATTCTGGATCAAGTCACTCATATCATCTTAGGAAGAACAGGGTATAGGATTTAGTGGATTCTTATACTCTGTTCACAGAAAGATAGGGAGTGTCTTCAATTTAGCTAATCTATCTATCTATCTTGTAATTTTACAAACAAGAGCCCATTTCTAACATTTATCAAACTGTAACACTAGTTTGATCAATAAAAAAAAAATTTGACATGCAATCTGCTAGCTAGGAAAATATCAGTTCTTAAGTGAGATACCAGTAGCAGAGGGAATGATATTAGCCAACAACAAGGTATAATTCTTTTTAATTATCTCTGATCACCCTGGGCTATACATTCTTAAATATACATCAGTTTTTTTATTTGAATTGAAGGTCCATTTTACCTAAGTTGCTAAATCATGGGCATAGAGTTTTGTAGTATTTCTTTATTTTCTTTTTCATAACTGTTGGTTCTGTAGTGATGCCCCCTCTTCCATTACTGATACTGATAATGTATATCTTCTCTCTTTTTCTGCTGGTCAATCATGCCAGAAGTTTATAAATTTTATTGACCTTTTCTTTTCTTTTCTTTTTTTTAGAGATAGAGTCTCACTTTGTCGCCCTCAGTACAGTGCCATGGCGTCACAGCTCACAGCAACCTCCAGCTCTTGGGCTTAGGTGATTCTCTTGCCTCAGCTTCCCGAGTGGCTGGGACTACAGGTGCCCACCACAATGCCCAGCTATTCTTTTGCTGCAGTTTGGCCAGGGCCAGATATAGGGCCTGTGCCCTACGCACTGAGCCACAGGCGCCACCCTTTATTGACCTTTTTAAGAAACCAGTTTTGGTTTCATTGATTTTTCTCTTGCTTTTTTTGTTTTTAGTTTCATTGATTTCTGTTCTTTTTTCTTTTAATCATCTCTTTCATCTTTCTTTGGATTTAATTTGTTCTTTATTTTCTAGTTGCTCAAAGTGGAAGCTTAGAACACTGATTTGAAAGCTTATTTATTTCTCATTTAAACATTAAATGCTATAAATCTCCATCTTAGCACTGCTTTAATTACATCCTACAGCTATATCAGGTTGTGTTATCATTTTATTCAGTTCAGAATATTGTTTTTAATTTCCCTGGAAACTATTCTTTGACCCATAGCTTATGTAGAAGTGCTTTCTTCCATTTCTTAGTATTTGAAGATTTTCTAGGTATCTTTGTTATGGGATTTTAGTTTAATTCTATGAATATCCTATATGATATCTATGCTTTAAATTTCTAAAGGTTTGTTTTATGGCCCAGAGTATGCCTTCTCTGGGTACATGCTAAACACACACAGAATGTGTACTCTCCTATTGTTGGGTGAAAAGTTTTACAAATGACAGTTATGTCAACTTGTTAGTAGTGTTGTTCTAGTCTTCTGTATCCTTATTGATTTTCTGTATACTTGTTTTCTTAGTTACTGAGAGAAGTATTGAAGTTTCCAACAATAATTGTGTAATTATATATTTGTCCTTATTTCAATTTTTCTCAAGTATATGAGGTTCTATTGTTAAATGCACATATGTTTAAAATTATTATACCTTCAGGGAAAATTAACTCCCTTTATAATTATGGAATGCCTCTCAGTATCTCTGAGAATATTCCTTGATCTGAAGTCTAATTTGCCTGACATCCATATAGCTACTTCAGATTTCTTTTTTTTTTTTTTTTATTGTTGGGGATTCATTGAGGGTACAAGAAACCATGTTACACTGGTTGCATTTGTTAGGAAAAGACCCTCTTACAATCGTGTTTTGCCCCCAA
The DNA here is from genome assembly GCA_963573935.1 of Arctocebus calabarensis. Lineage (NCBI taxonomy): Eukaryota > Metazoa > Chordata > Mammalia > Primates > Lorisidae > Arctocebus > Arctocebus calabarensis. The sequence continues at coordinate 36 of CAUYON010151949.1, read as the reverse complement.
AAGGTGTGGTACACACCAAGACCCCAAGACCCCAAG
>CAUYON010151945.1:0-13291 GCA_963573935.1 Arctocebus calabarensis | reverse complement strand
CCATGAAAGGACTGTATCCATTCATTGATACATTCATTCACCTTGCCCCTGGTGGAAGGGACTGTATTCATTTGTTTCCTGGCCAAGGAACCCATACACTTATATATACCCTGAGACTAAAGGCCTAAAGGAGGAGATGGGAAAAGACTGGGAGAGAAACGGAGAGAGCTTCCCTCTCCCCGCTAGAATTTTCTCCCTCTAACAGATGCCTTAATGTTTTCTGTATTCTTTTCTTTCTTTTCTGTGAATAAATTCTGTCTTACAAAAATTAAAAAATAAAAAAAATAAAAAAAATAAAGAATATATAAGAGCCAGGGAAAAGAAATAGACCAGCAGAGATAAATTGTAAGATAAACCAGCCAACACTGTCTGTGTGGCTTTGGGCAGCTGCTTAGCCTCTCTGAGCCTTAGTGTCCTCATCTGTAACATGAGAATCATTATAGCTCTGATATCATGGAGGACTAAATTCATCAATAAATGCAAAGTATTCTGGCTCGGCGTCTGAAGCACAGTGATTACAGCACCAGCCACATGCACGGAAGCTGCTGGCAGCCACATACACTGAAGCTGGCAGGTTTGAACTCGGCGTGGGCCAGCTAAACAACAATGACAACTGCAACAAAAAAATAGCTGAGTGTTGTTGCGGGCGCCTATAGTCCCAGTTTCTTGGGAGGCTGAGGCAAGAGAATTGCTTAAGCCCAAGAGTTGAAGGTTGCTGTGAACTGTGATGCGACCGCACTCTACCCAGGGCAACAGTTTAAGACTCTGTCTGAAAAAAAAAAAAAAAGCCACCTTTTTTTTGAGACAGGGTCTCACTCTGTTCCCCCAGGGTAGAGAGCCAAGGTCTCAGCCTAGCTTACAGCAACCTCAAACTCCTCGGCTTAAGTGATCCTCCAACCTCAGCCTCCTGTGCCTCCTGGGTAGCTGAGACTACAGGTGCCTGCCACAAAGCCTGGCTAGTTTTTCTAATTTTAGTAGAGATGTGTCTTGCTTTGCTCAGGCTGATCTTGAACTCTTTTTTTTTTTTTTGAGACAGAGCCTCAAGCTGTCACCCTGAATAGAGCGCCATGACATCACAGCTCACAGCAACCTCCAATTCCTGGGCTCAAGTGAGTCTCCTGCCTCTGCCTCCCAAGTAGCTGTGACTACAGGCGCCCACCACAATGCCTAGCCATTTTTTGGTTGCAGCCGTCATCGTTGTTTGGCTGGCCTGGGCTCGATTTGAACCTGCCAGCTCAGGTGTACGTGGCTATTGCCTTAGCCTGTTGAGCCACAGGCACCGAGCCAAGGTCTTGAACTCTTTACCTCAAATGATCCTCCCACCTTGGCCTCCCAGAGTGTTAGGATTACAGGTATGAACTACTGTGGTCAGCCAGAACTCCACATTCTATGTTCCTGGAAACTTTGAGACATCTTCCGGGCTTACTGAGAAGTTTTTTTCCTATCAAGGGGATAGAGACCTACTTATTCTTACACACTGTAGGTTCCCAACCATCTCAGTCCACCTACCTAAGTACATTCCATTATTATATAGCTAGTTCCAAATGCAACTTAAGTATTTGTCTAAAAACCTAGTAGTCATGTTACTTAAAAGTTCTTATAAAGTGAAAGAGAAAATGCTATTTTTATTTCATTCCTAAGTAACCACAATTTCTAATGGCATGAGTGTGCCTAGGGCACTAAAATGTCCTCAAGCACTAGAACAAGATTGGCTACTGCCACCACCCTCACTTCCCATTTCACATTGATTTTATATATTTTTTTGATTTATATATCAAACAAAAATTTTGATTTTATATATTTTTTTGATATATATATATCTTTTTATTGTTGGGGATTCATTGAGGGTACAAGAAACCAGGACCACATTGATTTTCTTTCAAAAGGTACTTGCTTTTTTTTTTTCAGTTTTGGCCAGGACCAGGCTTGGACCCACCACCCCCAGTATATGGGGCTGGCACCCTACTCCTTGAGCCACAGGCACCACCCAAAAGGTACTTGCTTTATATTATGATGACCACAAAATCCCAGCTTTGCAAAGATAAATGTCAATTCAAGGAATGTATTATGTTCTCACGCTGAATCCGTGATCCACCCTGAACTAATGCTATAGAGTGGCATCTGACAGGCACAACTGTGTTTCCCTCAAATCCTGGAAACAGCCCACTGTGCCTCTGTGAATATTATGACCAGGCCACCCTGGCACAGGTTGACAACCCAAGGTGTATACCTTTTTACGACTTTTGAAACTAGTTGAAGAGTCAATCCTTAGGGCAATAGCATGATTTATGCATTCACCCCACCAATAACTTTGCCTCAAAAGATCCTACAATCAAATTGCCTTTCCCCTGGGTAGCCAGGTAGCCAAGATATCTTCAAGGGAAGATATCTTGGAGCTGGGTGGGTGTGGTGGCTCACATCTATAGTCCTTGCAATTTGGGAGGCTGAGGTGGGTGGATCTCTTGATCTTGGGAGCTTGAGAACAGCCTGAACAAGAGTGAGAGATGTCTCTACTAAAAATAAAAAAAAACCTTGCATTGTGGCAGGTGCCTGTAGTCCCAGCTACTTGGAAGGCTGAGGCAAAAGGATCTCTTAAGCCCAAGAGTTTGAGGTCACTGTGAGCTATGACACCATGACATTCTACCAAGGATGACAGTGAGATTCTGTTGGGGGGGGGGTGGGGGGGTAGAAAAGAAAAGAAAAAAAAGTCACTGCCTTATTTCTAAGATGATATAGCTTTAAGAGATTTTCTTGCCTGTCTTCTTACTTTGGCCAAATCAAATAAACCTTACCTGAAGGCACCAGTGTCCCATTGTTTGTCTTTAGCTGCACAAGCTTGAATGTGGGGTTCTACAACAATATGAACTATGTACTCCAGCACAGTGGCACTCAATCTTCCCAATGCCTCCTAATGCCGCAACCCTTTAATACGGTTCCTCATGTTGTGGTGACCCCCAACCATAAAATTATTTTTGTTGCTACTTCATAACTGTAATTTTGCTACTGTTTTTGTTTTTGTAGAGACAGAGTCTCACTTTATCACCCTGGGTAGAGTGCTGCGGCGTCACACAGTTCACAGTAACCTCCATCTCTTGAGCTTAGGCGATTCTCTTGCGTCAGCCCCCTGAGTAGCTGGGACTACAGGCACCACAACGCCGGGCTATTTTTTTGTTTTGCAGTTTGGCTGAGGCAGGGTTTGAACCTACCACCTTCGGTATATGGGGCCGGCGCCCTACTCAATGAGCCACAGGCGCCGCCCTAATTTTGCTACTGTTATGAATCGTAATGTAAATACCTGATATGCAGGATATGTTTTCATTGTTACAAAGGGGTTGCAACAATGAGAACCACTGCTAGAGGAACTGGGCCAAGAAGTCCAATGAATTAAGCCAAAGGTCAAATCACAAAACAATGGCCAATCATCTGGGAACTGCAAAACAATGGTTAAAGCCCCATGTCCCCACAATATTGAGGGGCAATTACTCCACAGAATATTGTGGAGTGTGGACTTTCCACCCTGGCTAGCAGCCCCTCTGCAGTTTTAAAAGGGTCTGGGATATTTCTTCTAAACTTTCCTGTAGGTTCTGGGACAATGTGTGGAAGAAGTGTAGGGAGGACGGTGAGACTGGGCATTGACTAAGCAAAGAATAGAACTCTCCCTGCTCTGTTAAAATAGTCCTTGCCAACTATAGAAGATTTCCAGCAGATGGCCTTCTTACCTTTTGCAGGGCCTCCAGCAGGTGACCTTGGATTTCTGTCACGGCGTGCCCTACTACCACACCCTGAATTGCTTAAAAAGAGGCCCCTTGTTGTAGCTTGGCATTGTCACTGTTTTCCATTTTCAGTGGCAGCCAATCTGCTTGCAGATGCTCTTAATAAATTTCTGCTATTAACTCTACTCAGCCTGGTTCTTTGTGGCACCTTCTACCTTTTGACATCTAACAACCAGCTAAAGTGGCTTTACCTTCTCTTACTGTTGTATTTACTTATTTATTTTTCCTCTAATTGTTTTTAACTAACATACTTAACTTGAGTATCTCTATCTCTACTAAAATAATTCCCTCCCAAAGTTAGGCATTTAATTAGAAACCATGTGGGATAAAAAATCCCTAAGAGAGAGGGATTTTGTTTTCACTTTGGCACATACTCACTGTGACTCTGAAGGATTACCTATGCTCCCTCACCTAAGTGATCCAACCTGCCTGGAAGATAGGGCTAATAATACCTTATCTGCCCAGAGGCTTGGTTCCAAACAAGACTGCCTCTGGAGTTCCTTGTTAGCTTTGAGATGTCTGACTGTATGCTTCAATTTGATTCCAGTAGAGCTCTTTGGTTGCAAGCAACAGAGACCAACTTTGGCTAACCTTGCCCCATTTCTTTAATAAGACTCATAAGGCTCTTTGGGTCCCAGCCTCTGCCTGTATCTGTAGCAGCAAATCTCCCTTGGGCACTATGAAGCTCCAGCCACATTGCACTATGCCCCCACCCCTCCTATCAATCCATCTCAGTTGGCATCACTTCCCCTGGGTGGCCTTCTCTGATCTCCCCAGTCTGGATCTGATCCTCCCCCAGGTGCTCAGGTAGCATCCTCCACTTCTCCATCATACCTTTGAGTAGACAATTAAATTATAATTGTATTATGATTTCCCAAGTGTTTTACTCCACCATAAGTCCCAGGCAGCAAGAAGCATGTCTGCCTTCTTTGTGGGTATCCCAAATGCATAGGATATTGTCTGGCACATAGTAGTGAGAAATAAAGATAAAGTCCTAAGCCCCCCCAACTGACTGAACAGATACCCTCTTGACCAAGGGGAGCTCAGAGAAACTTTACAGCTGATTCATAGATGAGAGGGGTAGGAACTGCCACCAGGCTTTCTTTCCTGAGGGTTGACCAGAATGTCCCTTTGGAAAGACTCACTCCACCACTGACTTCAGTCAACTGCCCAATGCTGCTCCTGTATTTTTGCAGTTTTTAAAAAATTAATTAATTAATGTTTTTATTGTTGGGAATTCATTGAGGGTACAAGAAATTAGGTTACACTGATTGCATTTGTTAGGTAAAGTCCCTCTTACAATCGTGTTTTGCCCCCAAAAGGTGTGGCACACACCAAGACCCCACCCTCCTCACTCTTTCCCTTTCTCTGCTTTTTTTTTTTTTTTTTTGACACAGAGCCACAAGGCATCACCCTGGGTAGAGTGCCATGGCGTCACAGCTCACAGCAACCTCCAACTCCTGGGCTTAAGCGATTCTCTTGCCTCAGGCTCCCAAGTAGCTGGGACTATAGGCACCCGCCACAACGCCTGGCTACTTTTTGGTTGTAGTTGTCATTGTTCTTTGGCAGGCCCAGGCTGGATTCGAACCTGCCAGCTCTAGTGTATGTGGCTGGCGTCTTAGCTGCTTAAGCTATAGGCACCACCTTTTTGCAGTTTTGACACAAATGACCAGCATTTCTTCCTGGTAACAGGCCACCAACCATGGAGTGTTTCTGGCCAGTCTATGGAGGATGTGCAGTTAGGGTTTTTGTGCCCTTTGCTTCAGCATTATTATTATTATTGAGACCGAGTGTCACTTTGTTGCCCTTAGTAGCATGCAATGGTGTCATAGCTCACAGCAACCTCAAACTCGGGCTCAAGTGATTCTCTTACCTCAGCCTCCCAAGTAGCTGGGACTACAAGTGCTCACCACAACACTCAGCTATTTTTTTCAGAGACAGGGTCTGCCTCTGTCTCAGGCTGGTCTTGAACTCCTGAGCTTAGGCAATCCACCTGTGTCGGCCTCCCAGAGCACTGGGATTACAGGGTGAGCCATCACGCCCAGCATATGCTTCACCTTTTGACCTCAGGGGGTCCAAATCTCCACCCTGGGTCATGCTAATGCTGCCATTTTTTCAACTTTTGTCCATGAAGTAGCATGAAGCTCAATTAAAATATACATGTTTCTCCTTTCATAAATATTTGTGACTCTTCCCATAGTTTATTAAATATGTATGTGAGCCTCCCCATTCAACATAAATTCTTGTTCCATTTTCCCTCCCTAGAAGTACTTGATATTGCTTCTGGCCAGAGGTGGTTGCTTCCTGGCTTTCAAGATGGGTACCCTGCAGCCTGCAACCCTTTTAGAGAAATAAAGCTCCCTTTTCCGAATGTACATGCCCGTCATTTTCCAAATGACACCAGGTACACTAAATATTTATTGAATGATGGAAGAGCGGAGAAAAGACCTCTAGGATAGTGCCAGTCACACAGTAGGTGTTTATTAAACACTTATAGAACTGAACTGAGAACACTAAGACCCTTAACAGGATACTCAAAACCTAACAGAACAAACACAGATATGAATAGGAATTTGCCTTACATCACAGAGCTAGTAAGTGGCAGATATGAGATTTGAACCACAGCATCCTGGTTTTGATATCTTTTTTATGATTTTGTTTATAACAGGAAAATGCTTTCTTTTTGTGTTGTTTTGGAGACAGGTCTTACCCTGTCTCCCCATCTATAGTGCAGTGGCATCATTATAGCTCACTACAACCCCAGACCCCTGGGCTAAAGCAATCCTCCTGTCTCAACCTCCTGAGTAACTGCCATGTGCCACTGTGTCCAGTTAATTTTTCCATTTTTTGCAGAAACAGGGTCTTGCTGTTGCCCAGACTGAATTCCTGATCTTAAGCCTCCCAAAGTGCTAGGATTACAGGCATGAACCACTGCACACAGTCAGAAATGCTTTCTTCTTCCCTTGGGCACTTAGTAACTAACCTCTGGAGATATATAATTAGGTACAGGCTGCTAACTTGAGATTAACACCCAGGGAGGGATGAAAAGTCACGTGGAGAGACTGAGGAAAGATCAGAGAGAGGTGGGAGGTGAGACTTTGCCTGAGTATAGTCAGAACAGGTATTGACTGATTTGAAGAGCCAGGAAGATAAATATACAAAGTGTCCTTTTTATGACTGAAGAGCTGTCATGCTCCTCTCCTGCTCTGCAGGAGGCTGGAGTGCTCCATCCCATGCTCCTCCTGTGAGACTGGAGGTCTACAGTGCCTAAAGAGGCATGGGTATGTATGGGACTGCTAAGACAGAGAGGGCGACAGGGACGCAGGATTCCAGGTAGTAGACCTGGCCCCACAGAAGGCCCAGGGCCCAGTGACCTTGACCATGCTTCTCCTGTGCACCACTTGAGCCCTGTGTTATTTGTTATTTTGAATTATGGTAAAAATACTCATAACATATAGTTCACCACCTTAACTATTTTTAAGTGTGTAATCAGTGGCAACAAGCACATCCACACTGCTGTGTAACCAACACCATCATCTATCTGAATTCTCTTCATTTTTTGGAAGTGAAACTGCATAACTCCCCATTTCCCCTCCCCACCAACCCCTGGCAACAATCCCTCCACTTTCTGCCTCTATGATTTTGATGGCTCACACCACCATAACAGCACAGCGGTATGTATCTTGCAGTATTTGTGCTTTTGTGTTGGCTTATTTCACTTAGCATAATGTTTACCAGGCTCATCCATGTTGTCCCATAAGTCAGAATTTCCTTCCATTTTAAGGCTGAATAATATTCTATTATATGGATATTCTACATTTTCTTTGTCCATTCTTTGGGCTGTTTCCCTCTTTTGGCTGCTGTGAATAAGGCTGCTATGAACAGAGGGCTATTAGTTTTGAATACGAATGCATCTCTCTTTTGTAAACAAAAATGTCAACTTAGACCTAGTATCCAAAGTTAGGGTTCAAAGCACAGAGATGACAGCTGTTAGTTTTGTGAGTCCTCAGTTTCCTCAACAGTAAAATGAGCTGTAAATATTTACTATCTTTCAGGTTTGTGGCAAATATTAAATGAGATCATGGGCATGAAAGCTAAAGCCTCACTCAGTGTAAACTGTTTTGATTTTTGTGATCAGCTGTTGTAAACAATAAAGGTATAATCTGTGATGGCTAATTCATGGTAGAGGCAGATGTAGAGAAGTTTTCTATAATAAAAACTAATCAACAGTTATATCAGGTTAATATCTGAAAAGTAGTTTTCTTGTTTTTTTATAGACATTTGAAGCATTAAACAAAAATTATTTTTAGGCTGTATCCATAGCTCAGTGGGTAGGACACCAGCCACATACACTGAGAGTGGCGGGTTTGAACCTGGCCTGGGCCAGCTAAAACAACACCACCAGGCATTGTGTGTGAGGTTGCTGTGAGCTGTGACACTACAGCACTCTACACAGGACGACAGCTTGAAACTCTTGAAATTTTTTTTAGAGGTGGGTTCTCCATGTATCATCTAGGCTAGAGTGCTTATTACTGTTTTCCTCTTTTCCAATTTTTTCTCTTCTTCTTTCATATTCTTTTATCTTTTTTCTTTTCTTCTTTTTCTTTTTTTTCCTCCTTTCTTGTTCTTTTCTCTCTTTTGTCCCTGTACCAGAAGACCACACCAACATTGTAATGATGCAATAACATCATGATAGCTTAGGGTAACCTCAAACTCCTAAGCAATCCTCTTTCCTCAGCTTCCTGAGTAGCTGGGACTACAGGCCCCACTACTGCACCTTGCTAAAGAACTTTTATTAAAAGATTTCACAGATTTTTTTCTTAGCAGTTCTGATATGGTTGAGGTTTCTCTCTCTCTCTCTCTTTTTTTTATTGAGACAGGATTTCACTTTGTGGCCCTGGTATTGAAAGAACCATGGTATTGAAAGAACCAAGCTGACTCCATTTTGTTAAAACTAACTCATTTTGTTCCACAGCCTATCACTAACTCATTTTGTCCCACAGCCTTTCACTAATTCTACTTTGTCCCAAAGCCTTCAATTTGCAGCTGCACACCAAAGGTCAATTTGCAGCTGCATACCAAATGTCAATTTGTAGCTGCATACCAAAGGTGATAGGCAACCTGCTTCCTACCCAACCCCTGGCTCCAGTATGTCTGTCCCGAGCAATAATGGCACCCACTCTCAGCCCCAGTAGTAGTAAATCCTTCCCCAGGCTAATTAGCCCAGAACAGACATTGTCCAGTCCCCTAAGCCCCTATCAGCTCTCTCCTGCAGTTCGCCCAACACCCCCTCCCTTTGTTCCTTTCTGTACCCTTAAAACTGCTCTCCCCTCTGCGGTCAAGGCTTCTCTGCTCTCCTGCTGCATCAGGAACAGGAAGCCCTAGCCCGAGCTAGCTAATAAACTACCTCTTGCTTTTGCATCAGACTTGGTCATTGGGTGATTTATGGGGGGGGACCCCACGACTTGGGCACAACAGTATCATAGCTCACAGCAATGGCTGAGGTTTCTCTTTAAACTCTGTGCTTCTTTCACTGCATATCAGTTGAGAGGATGCAGGATCTTCAGTATTGAAGATGCCTACAGATTCTTGGACCAAAACAAAAAACCTCAAAAATAATAGCTTAGGAATGTGAAGCTGAGAAGAGTTGGAATAAGAGAAATAATAGGTGAAACTACAGAAGGTGACCTTAAGAAATATATGATACAGATCAGCTACAAGATGGTGAACTAGAAACATCTCCTCATCAGCTGCTCTTGGGAAAATCAAGAGAGGAGGTTCCAGCCACCTCTTACAAGATTGCCTGGCCCAGAGGCATCGTTGCAAGGGCACAGTGAAGCGGCTAGAGAGTCTGAGAGCCTGGGAGGTTTGTATCTTTGTTACTGTTTTTCTGCCTTGGTTTTTCTTTTTTTTTTTTTTGAGACAGAGTCTCATTATGTCGCCCTCAGTAGAATGCCATGGCGTCACAGCTCATAGCAAACTCAAACTCTTGGGCTTAAGCAGTTCTCTTGCCTCAGCCTCCTGAGTAGCTGGGACTACAGGTGCCCACCACAACGTCCAGCTATTTTGGTTGCAGTTGTCATTGTTGTTTAGTTGGCCCAGGCCAAGCTTGAACCCATCAGCATTGGTGTATTTGGCCAGCATCCTACTTACTGAGCTACAGGTGCCGAGGTACCTCATTTTTTTCTTTTTCTATTTTCTCTCTTCTTTCTTCTTGTGGATATTTTTCTACTTTTTTCATCATTTCCTCATAAATCTTCAAAACAACAACCAAGATATCCCTTCCTCTTCTTCTTCTTTTTTTTTTTTTTCATTTTTTTGGTCTATTCTGTTCTATTTCATTCTCTTTTTATTGCTGAGACAGAGCCTTGCTTTGAGGCCTGGCTGTGGAGCCATGTCATTGGCCTGGTTCAAGGAGGCTAGGGCATCCCTCTAGCTTTGGCCTTTTGAAGGACTTTATTAGCAGGTCCCTGAGATGAAACACTGCTGATTTTCCTCCATATGTGATGGAGGTGGGGGTCTTGCTGTAGCTCAGGCTGATGAAAAGCTCCTAATCTCAGGGGGCTCTCTGCCTCAGTCCTCCAGAATCCCATACCTGGGGGTTGCAAGTATGGGATATCATGCTCAGCTCAGCACCACAATTATTACTGTTTTTCTCTTTTCCAATTTTTTTCTCTTCTTCTTTCATATTCTTTTATATTTTTTCTTTTCTTCTTTTTCTTTTTTTCTCCTTTCTTGTTCTTTTCTCTTTTCTCTCTTTTGTCCCTGTACCAGAAGACCACACCAACACCCTAGCACAGGGACAAGGAAAATTAAGGAGAAGGAGGAAGACAAAGGAGAAAAAAAAGGAAGGGAAGTGAACAAAAAGAAAACACATATGATGAAATGTCAACAAAAAAATACCGGCAACATGAAAAACCAGAACAGATCAACACCCCCACACCAGGATTGTAAGCTATCTACCTCAGAGGATCCCACCTATAAAGAAATTATGGAAGGTTCAGCACCTGTGGCTCAAGTGGCTAAGGCACTAGCCACGTACACCTGAGCTGGCGGTTTCAAATCCAAGCTGGCCCACCAAACAACAATGACAGCTGCAAACAAAAAATGGCCAGGCATTGTGGAGGGCACCTGTAGTCCCAGCTACTTGGGAGGTGGAGGCAGGAGACTCGCCTGAGCCTAGGAATTGGAGGTTGCTATGAGCTGTGATGTCACGGCACTCTATCCAGGGAGACGACGGCTTTAGGCTCTGTCTCAAAAAAAAAAAAAAACTATGGAAATGACAGAAAGGGTATTTACGGTATAGATGGCAAAAGCAATGAAGGGAATTGAAGGGAAAGTGGATAACGACCAAAAGGAAATCAAAAAATTGATCCAAGAAATGAATGAAAGACATGATACAATTAGAAAGGATACATCAGAGTAAAAGGAATTGAAGGAGTTATTCAGGGAACTTAAAGATACAGTAAGGCCAGGCGTGGTGGCTCATGCCTATAATCCCAGCACTTGGGAGGCCAAGATAGGGAGATTGCTTGAGCTCACAGGTTTGGGACCAGCCTGAGCCAGAGCGAGACCTCATCTCAAAAAATAGCAGGGCATTGTGGTAGGTGCCTGTAGTCCCAGCTACTTGGGAGGCTGAGGCAACAGAATTGCTTAAGCCCGAGAGTTTGAGGTTACTGTGAACTATGACACCATAGCACTCTACTAAGCTTGACAAAGTGAGAGTCTGTCTCAAAATTAAAAAAAAAAAAAATGCAGGCTTGGCGCCTGTGGCTCAACGGGCTAAGGCGCCAGCCACGTACACCTGAGCTGGTGGGTTCGAATCCAGCCCGGGCCTGCCAAACAACAATGACGGCTGCAACCAAAAAATGGCTGGGCATTGTGGCGGGCGCCTGTAGTCCCAGCTACTTGGGAGGCAGAGGCAGGAGACTCGCTTGAGCCCACGAATTGGAGATTGCTGTGAGCTGTGATGCCATAGCACTCTATCCAGGGTGATAGCTTGAGGCTCTGTATCAAAAAAAAAAAATGCAGTAGAAAGTATCAATAACAAATTAGACCATGGAGAAGAAAGAATTTCCAAACTAGATGATAAAGCTCTTGAGCTAACTCAGGCATTTAAAGAGGTAGAAAAGGAGAGAGTAAAAGCTGAGTAATCTCTTGGAGAATTATGAGACTTCACAAAGTTTATGTATTTATTTATTTATTTATTTTTTGTTCAGACAAAGTTTAATAACATACAAATTATAGGTATCCCTGAAAGAGAAGAAGATTGACCCAAAGGTATTGAAGCCCTAATGGAGAATATCATAACTGAAATTTTCCCAAATAGCAACAAAGATTTTGACATACTTTTTATTTTTATTTATTTATTTTTGAGACAGAGTCTCACTATGTCACCCTTGGTAGAGTGCCGGGGCATCACAGCTCACAGCAACCTCAAACTCTCTGACTTAAATGATTCTTTTGCCTCAGCCTCCCAAGTAGCTGGGACTATAGGTATCTGCCACAATGCCTGGCTATTTTTTTGGTTGCAGTTGTCATGGTTGTTTAGTGGGCCTGGGCTGGGCTTGAACCCTCCAGCCTCAGTGTATCTGGTCAGTGCCCTACTCACTGAGCTATAGGCACTGAACCTGACATACTCTTCTTAGATGGATATCAAACCCAGGTTTGTCTCAATACAGAGCATCTCCTAAACATATTGTAATGAAGTTGGCTAAGGTCAACATAAAAGGGAAAAATTCTGTAAGCAGCCAGGAATAAACATCAATTGACCTACAGGGGTACATCTGTCAGGGTAACAGCAGATTTTTAGCTGAAATTTCACAAGCCAGAAGACAGTGGGCTATGACTTTCAAGTTAAACAAAACAACTTCCAGCTTAGGATTCTGCATCCTGCCAAACTAAGTTTCATATTTGATGGAGAATTCAAATCTTTTACTGAAAAGCAATCAGTGAGGAAATTTGCCAATACAAGACCAGTACTGCAGGAAGTATGCAGACCCATACTACACACAGATCATCACAATGGACCACCAGAAAAGTAAAGTCACCCAGAAACGAAAGGTCAAAGTCTAGCTTCCCCTATGACTCAAGCAATAAAATTAGGCATCAGACCTCCACAAAACAAGACAAACAGAACTCCAACAAATTTATCAATTCTCTTTGAATGGCTTGAATTCCCCACTGAAGAGGCACAGGCTGGCTGGCTGGATAAAAAAAAGCACAAGCCAACTATATACTATCTACAAGAAACATATCTAGGCTTGGCACCTGTGGCTCAACGGGCTAAGGCGCCAGCCACGTACACCTGAGCTGGCGGGTTCGAATCCAGCCCCAGGACCCGCCAAAGAACAATGACGGCTGCAACCAAAAAATAGCCGGGCGTTGTGGCAGGCGCCTGTAGTCCCAGCTACTTGGGAGGCAGAGGCAAGAGACTCGCTTGAGCCCAGGAATTGGAGGTTGCTATGAGCTATGATGCCATGGCACTCTATCCAGGGTGACAGCTTGAGGCTCTGTCT
>CAUYON010151937.1:0-42697 GCA_963573935.1 Arctocebus calabarensis | reverse complement strand
AAAAAAAAAAATAATAAATAAAAATAAGAGAGACTTTACCTAACAAATGCAAGCAGTGTAAACCTGGTTCTTTGTGCCCTCAATGAACCCCCAACAATAATAAAAAAACCACATGCAAATGAAAAAAAAAAGGGTTCTTCATTCTAAAGCAGCCAACAGAATGCCCATAGTCATTAGACAAGGAAGAAAGAAAGAAGAGAGAGAAGGAACAAAACAGGCAGGGAGAGTATGGATTACGGACATTCAATATCCCTGTTCTGCCACCTGTAAGTGGTGCAGCCTGGGCCTCTTTGAATAGGTTTCCTCAGCCATAAAAAGGAGAGAATACCCCCATTGCATGAATTTATTGTCAAGATCAAGTAAGAGAACATGTCAAGGGCCTAGTATAGCACTAGTGGGTTTACAGTGAACGTTAGTTTCTTTTCATTTTTCCTCCCCATGAAATTGCGAATTCAGTCTGTATTCGGATGTCTCATTACACCAAAGCCTGATTTTCTCTACAACATAGGAAGTGAGTAGGTAACATGAACCAAAATGAAAGACTAAGTGTTTCCTCAGTCTCCATTATTATCTTCTCCAGCACACACACCATCACTGAAGTTTGACAGCACAATTGTATTGTCAAAAAGTGAACTCTTGGCTCGGCGCCTGTGGCTCAGCGGGCTAAGGAGCCAGCCAAGTACACCTGAGCTGGCAGGTTCGAATCCAACCCGGGTCCGCCAAACAACAATGATGGCTGCAACCAAAAAATGGCCAGGCGTTGTGGCGGGCACCTGCAGTCCCAGCTACTTGGGAGGCGGAGGCAAAAGACTCGCTTGAGCTCAGGAATTGGAGGTTGCTGTGAGCTGTGATGCCACCACACTCTATCCAGGGTGACAGCTTGAGGATCTGTCCCCAAAAAAAAAAAAAAAAAAAGTGAACTCTTAAACCTGTAGCACAGGGCAAGAGTGACGTGCTCCTGGAGCCCCTGCGTTCCAAAGGGACAAGACTGGAGCTGGGCCTTGTAATCTCTGCCTGGCACCCCTGGGTACGGAGGCCATCACGAGCACCGAAGTGCCCACTCCCCTCTGAGCCTGTTTCCACTTGTCTGCAAGGTGGGTACACAGGGCAGGGGCTGAGCAAACTTCAGAAGGTCCCATACCACAACCATCAATCTCTTGAGTGGGACAGCTGTAGCAGAGCATGCTCACACACAGAACTTGCAGATGGTTTCCAAGAATGTAAACCAGAAAGCCGTTCAAGTCAGTAAAGTGGTCTTTCAAGACACTGGTCTTGAAATAAAGATGGACTTTCATCAGACAGATACAGAGAACCAAAAAATGAAGTTGCTGAAAGCTGCCTTGAGATTTCAACTTTTTGTTTTTAACAGAGGAAGCAAAGCTTGGAGCTAACTAGAGAAAGGCAGTTCTGTCCTGGCCTCCAGGCTTTCTGACACCCATCCTGAGCATTTTACCCTCAATGTCTTTTCTAAATACAGGCTATCACAGTCCACATTCCTAAAAAAGCATGGAATAATTCCCCACTTGGGAAAAGCCCTTTGATTAACAAAGTTATCATGCAGTTTTTCACAAGATCAAGCTACATTTACTGAATTTCAAACATTCACCAGCATCTTGAAACACAGTGTCCAGATCTTGGTGTTAAGGTTGTAAAGGAGAGTAATAAAAAATAGAAATGCTTCCTTTCATGTTTTAAGTAAGACATCCCAACCAAATTTTCTAAATCATTATATAGACACAGGTGGTAGGTACCCTAGGGCACTGCCTCTCAAACATGACTGCACATCCGAATCACTTCAGAAGATACAGAAGTAGTCATGCTTGGGTCCCAACAACAGAGATTTTAATTTCTTCAGGGATACAGCCTGGACACCAGCATTTTAAATACTAATTGTGAGTCTAACAGACAATATGATTTAACCACTATTGCTGGGTGGGGGGAGAAGAAATAGAAAAAGTAGGAAAAAAAACTCAAAATGTTTATCAACTAGTGAGTGGATAAATGAGAGTATAGCCACACAATGGAGTAGCATTCAGTCATAAAAAGAGTGGTTGAGAGGTGTTACAATATGGTTTACCTCGAAACAGTACGTTAAGTGAAAAAAGCCAGTCACAAAAGGACAGTTTATAATACCACCCATATGAAATGTCCAGAATAGGCAAATCCACACATACAGAAAATAACTGAGTGGGCCAAATACAGTGGCTCTCGCCTGTAATTGTAGCACTCTGGGAGGCTAAGTATTCCTTGACCTCAGGATTTTGAGACCAGCCTGAGCAAGAGGAAGGTCAAGACCCCACCTCTACTAAAGAAAAAAACAATAGAAAAATTAGCCAGGTTTTGCGGCAGGCACTTGTAGTCCTAACTGCTCAGGAGGCTAAGGCAGGAGGATCCAGGAGTTTGAGGTTGCTGTGAAATAGGCGGAGGCCAAGGTTCTCTAGCCTGGGCGACAAACTGAGACTGTGTTTCAAGAAAACAAAAACAACAAAACTGAGTGATTACCAAGGGCTAACGAAGTTGAGAGGGAAGTATTTGCTACTGGGTATGGGGTTTCTTTTGGTAGTGATGAAAAGCAGTTTTCATCACTAGTGATGGCTGCACTAACTCCATGAACTATACATACACTTAACCACTGAATAGGTTTAACTGGGTAAACTGTATATATTGCACATATATCTATAAAATGTATGCCCGACTCCCAAGGAGCTTACAATCTAGCCAGAGAGAAAAAAAATATACCAGGACACAGGTAAGACAAGTATCAAGAAAGATTTTAAGAGGCAATTAAAGAGAAGAGCCTAAGTAATACAGAAAATAAAAGTTACCAACTCAGAGGGAGGCATCAAAGCCAAAGTGATCAATACTTTTCTTAGAGCCCATCATTTTTCTTCTCCAATCTGAAAAGCAATAGAGTTTGGATCTTGCCAGTGAGCTGCTGATACTACAGCCCCTAAAGTCTTGATTTCCAAGCTTATGAAAAAAAATGGCTATTTAGCATCACCAAAGAATTTTTAGAAATTCTACAGAATATAGGATGGTGACAGATTGTAATAACTCTCATGAGTCATTTAGCAACAAGGTCTTTGAAAGACAGACTTGGTTCTCTAAATCCTATTTTTGCCTTGGATTTGCCTTTATTGTAACCACAATTTGGGCCAAATAAATTGACATGCTCACCTACACAAAGACTTGCTTAAATATGAAGATATACAACACAAAGGTATTATAGCACATCTGCTGCAAAAAAATAAAATAAACTGAATAATTCAAAGTGCTTCCCATCCTCAAAGTTCTTAAAATACTTAATAACAATAAATAAAAGAGGCTTATTATGGGCTTGGCGCCCGTAGCACAGTGATTCTGGCCCGGGTCACATGCACCGAGGCTGATGGTTTCAAACCTGGCCTGGGCCAGCTACACAACAATGATAACTGCAATAACAACAACAACAAAAATAGCTGGGCATTGCGGCAGGCGCCTGTAGTCCCAGCTACTTGGAGGCTGAGAAAAAGAGAATCACTTAAGCCCAAGAATTTGAGGTTGCTGTGAGCTATGACACAATAGCACTCTACTGTGGGCAACAGAGTGAAACTCTGTCTCAAAAAAAAAAGAGGCTTATTGTGGTAGGGAATGACACATAGAAAACACAAACTTCACAGCAGGATTTTGTTTAAGAGTCTTGTTTTGGTTTCTGGAGGAGGGGTTAGTGTAATAACGTTAAGTCTGGGAATGTAAACATTATACACATAAACATATTTTTGCTTTCATTTACAAATAACATACCACTACCACTTGAAGACTTGGCCTAGACCTTAGCCCTTTTATTTTATTTTATTTTTCTTTCAGACAGACTCTCACTATGTTGCCCTCAGTACAGTGCCGTGGCATCATAGCTCACAGCAACCTTAAACTCTTAGGCTTAACCAATTCTCTTGCCTCAGCCTAACCTTAGCCCTTTTAATGTGTTTTGGCCTTATTTAAAAAGTATGTGGTGACTCAGCGCCTGTGGCTCAATGGACTAAGGCACCAGCCACGTACACCTGAGCTGGCAGGTTCGAATCCAACCCGGGCCCGCCAAACAACAATGATGGCTGCAACCAAAAAACAGCCAGGCCCTGTGGCGGGCGCCTGTAGTCCCAGCTACTTGGGAGGCAGAAGCAGGAGACTCGCTTGAGCCCAGGAATTGGAGGTTGCTATGAGCTGTGATGCCACAGCACTCTATCCAGGGTGATAGCTTGAGGCTCTGTCTCAAAAAAAAAATAATAAAAACAAATAAAAATAAAAATCATGTGGCTCCTGAATCAAGAACCAGAGGAAAAAATAAAGAAATAAAAATAATAAAAAGCAGTGGCAGTGAAATTTCAGTAATTTCTAAAAATCAAAAGTCGTAAATTGTTACCATATAAACTCTCTTCTCCATTTATAATAAACATACATTTCTAAAGTCATGGACCCAGACAAGCAAGTTAAATGTTACATCTAGTAAGCCTGTCTTTCTCAACACTAGCATGCAACAAATTACAGTCAACTTTCAGAAGTGGCTGCAGTAGGCATTTAGGGACCCTGTTATTTACTCAGACCAACTTTTAGGCAAATCATCTATAGGATCCTGAAAGTCCTACAGCATATTTTATTCAGACAAGTAAGACAATAATTCTGAAAATAATTCAGCAATAAGGACTAAGAAATAATGTATTTAATTTTTTTTTTTTTTTTTTTTGTAGAGAAAGAGTCTGTCTTTTTCGCCCGGGGTATAGTGCCGTGGCGTCAAACTGCTCACAGCAACCTCCAGCTCTTGGGCTTAAGCGATTCTCCTGCCTCAGCCTCCCGAGTAGCTGGGACTACAGGCGCCCGCCACAGCGCCCAGCTATTTTTTTTTTGTTTGTTTGTTTTGCAGTTCGGCTGAGGCCGGGCTTGAACCCGCCACCTTCGGTATATGGGGCCGGCGCCCCGCTCGCTGAGCCACAGGAGCTGCCCTAATGTATTTAATTTTGAAATGTACTATTCTCAAAACCCCTAGCAAGCTTCAACTGGATAGATGAACCCTTATGCTTGCTTCAATTCACAAGTGCCAAAACTGCGGATTAGTGTTTAATTTGGACCAACAGGTTTCTGCTAGCTGTTTTCAACGCAAATTCTCCCCATTCTACCCACTTTCTTTTGACCTGGTTTAACCCTGTCAAGCTCTTCACCATAACCTCATTACCAAACATTTTTTACCACTACTTCAAAATATAAAAAAAGCCGATGGAATGGGAGAATGTACCAACTAACAAGGCAAGCAAAGGCAAAGACTCTTACCTAGTAGGCATAGCTTTAATTAAGAAAAAAGGAAAATGGTCCCTGGAAAATGTGAGTCAGTATCCTGGACACTGCTGAAAAAGATGAAATCTCAGGAGTTTTTAAAACTATTATCATATTAAGAAACAGTCCCTCTTCTTTCAATTAAACTCATTTAGGTCTTGGTGCCATCCTTAAAAGGACCACAGGAGGTTAAGTCCATTGTTAGGTTGTATTTACTGTCCCCTACCAAGGTTTACTCCCCACTCCTATAGTTACTAGATGCATTGCTAAACAGAAATGGTGCACATATTAAAGTTTTAAATTCCTGCCTCTTCCTCCAGTTTTCACAATTTATCCACTTTTTATAAGTGTGAGCTTTTCCTCCTGTTCAAAGTTTAATTAGTCTTGATCCAGTTTGGAAGTGGTGATTAGGAGCCCCCACGGGTCAGACTAGTCAGGTTTGAATTCAACCTAAGCTAGCCCTCTTGGCTTCTTTCTGTGCTTCTCTGCTAACCTTGAAAAGGGAGATAATTTTATTTTCTGTGTGGTAATCGTGATATAATGCACATGAAGTAATTATACTGGCTGGCCCAGTAACTTATTATCATGTTAGTGCCAAATTTTTCCTACATATTGAAAAGTTAGCCCAGGTTCAAGGAAATATTAAAGAGGAAATATTATTTATGCAAAACCGTTTTTAAATGTCTTTATTCAGGACATAGACAATTCCCAGAAAAGAATGTCCTTATAGTCCACCAAGTTCCTTTCCTCATGCAGCTTTCTTAAGTACAATTTGCCCTAAATAACGATAAATATTAAGAAAAATGATTTATTTGGCTTTCAATTCTTCTTGGTACTCGTTAAAACAGGTGGCTTTTTTTCCCCAGCATTGTTTATCAGCACCTTAGTTACAAGAAAGATTTCAAAATGGCCCAAGTTATTTTTAATGCAGAAAGACTGATGAGTTGTGCATTTATCTTCCACATGCTGCTTCCACAATCTCAAGAGATTTTTCACATATCCAAAAAGTCAAACTGTTTTTTACTTAACATTCATCTAGGCCTGTCCTATTTTTTGTGTTTGACTTTTAAAAATAATCTTATCAGTCTAGTCCAAGATCAACTTCATACCTGATCTACAAAAGTACTTTACCTCTCCAAGACAGCCTTGAAAAGAGAAATGGATGGTTCCTTCCATCAGATGGAAATACAGAATACTGCCCTGTTTATCAACACATCCTCTGCACAGATGATGAAAAACTGTATCCTAATACCACTTCACACTTGGAGAGTTCCTTTCACAAAATGTCAAGAACACTTTGATTCCACTGAAATCTTTCTGGACTACAAAAGATTTAATATGAATCACAGACATGAAATTGCTTCTAAATTTTACTTGTTTTCCTTTTATAGTTCTCAAATATGCAGATTTGTGAAGGTGGAAAGGGAGTAAATTTTATCGAACAATTGAAAAAACTCAACATGTAAAGCATACATGTTTCGTGCACTTTTGTGTATGGAATGTTATGTATGTTACCCAGTAAAGAAAGAAAAATTAAAAAATAGTGGGCTCTAGAATACAATTTCTGAAATTAGAAAAACTAAAGTTCATTTGCATCATATACGTGTATCCTTTAGTCACACAAGCATTTTTTTAATAGCTAACTCTTGAACAGCAGCTCAATCAGAAAGTACAACTTACTTTTTCACACTAGTGGGAACTAGCAGAATACAATCCCAGTCATTAATGGGTAAAGTTCAAGACTAGCAACTTTTAAAGGGAAAAAAAGCACAATTAATACATTCTCAGTAACTTAAAACAGTACATCACATCTTCGGAATTTGCCGAAAACTTTAAGCATAAAGGTGTCTAATGTACCTATCAAGTTACACATTTCCTTGAGCCAAATGGTTTTACCTTAAAGACCCAATTACAAAAAAAATTATAAGTATCTACTGTTTTTAACGTTCCTACAAAGTATGAACAGAAACTTGTTTTTACCTTTATAACAATTTAAGAGAACTTACTAGCAAAGTCTTATGAAACCCAAGCGTCCTACCCTGGGCCCTTGCAAAAGAGACATGCTAAGAAATCGAGGCAAATTCTCAACACAGAAAGTACCCAAGGGAGAAATAATAGCTGAAAGCAGAAAGTTCAGTAACAGACTAAAAGCAATAGAAATTCTAACCTACACTCGCAACTCTTACCCTTGACAGCACAGAACAGAGTATCCCGTCTTACACATTTTGGAATGGCCACTTTGAAACGCTAAATCCAAAGACAAAGCTGCCCTGGGGAAAATAACAATTGCGCAACTGATCAACAGCTCCAACATGTCCCTTGGCCCCAGCGCAGCGAGGTTTGCACGCTATAAAGCAGGAAAGGGCCAACCGAGGGCCGCCGTGACAGCCAACCGGCCACTTTCGCTGAGGCGAAGGCCACGCACGCGGCGCGCGCCAGCAGGAGGCGCCGCGCCCGGAACTAGAAGGTGCCCTCGCCCACACTTCCCGCCGCGTTGCTAGGGGCCAACCCCCAATCCCCGAGCCCGAACCTGGGCGCGACCCGGCCAGGCCGCCAGACGTCGGGGCGCTGGAGCGCGCCGGGCACTTCACGATATCCCCCTCACGCCTGGGACTGGGCTTTCTAGAACACCTGGCTGCCAAAGAGCGCTCGGAGTGCCCGATGACTTCGCCGAGAGCCGCCCAGGGACGGCCCCGGGGTGAGCGCGCCGCCCCCCGCGCTCGCGGAGGTCTAGGGACCCGGAGTCGGGTGCAGCGGCAGAGAAGGGGCTGCGTGTCCCAGCCCAGGGGAGACCTCAGCTCCCCCAAGAGCGGCCCCGTGACTAGGCACATTTTTGCCGGCGCCGAGGCGGGGGAGCAGTACAGCCCGGGAAGGGCCGGGCCGCGCCGGCTCAGACCGCCAGCGTCCGCCCCCTCCTGCCCGGCCGCTTGCGGGGCTGCTCGAACTCCGGGGCCCCTGCCTCCCTGCTCTAGGGGCGCGGCTAAAAGACGCCCCCTCGCCCCAAATTCCCACTCGGCCGCCCTCTGAGGCCGCGGGCTCGTGGTCGGTCCGACTCCCTGGGCATGTCCCCAGTCCCTTCGCTGCCCCTCCGGTCACCACCGCCTCTCCCCGCCCAGCGCAAGCGCTGCGGCTCCAGTGCGCGGCCGCTGCAGTCCTGGCTCCGGCCAGACGGCAGGAGGAGTCGGCTGCGGTTGTCCCACCCGGGCGGCGGTTCCCTAGCTCCTCTGTCCCCATCCCGGCACCACCGCAGGAGCCCGAGGGCCCGGGCAGCACCTGCTGGGACGATAGTCCCGGCGGCGGCAGCTCCAAGTCCATCATGCTGAGATAGGGACGATGTATTGGGGCTCCTCGACGGCGGCCCTTCCCTGGCTGCCGAGGCGAGGCGTGGACAGGATGGCACAGTTGGCGGCGGCGGCAGCTCCTCCGAGCTCCGAGACACTCGCCGCTCGGCAACGCAGCTCGAGTCGCCGCCGGGCCCTGTCCCACTCCGCCCTCCGCCCCCCCAAGGGCGGGGCAAGAGTCTGGGCCTTCCTTCTCCTGCTGGCCGCGCGGGTCGCGCTGCCCAAAATCCCCCACCCCCGCCTCAGATGACGCAAGAAGCTCGAGGTCCGGGGGCGGAATGGGGTCCAAGCGGGCGGTGTGTGAAGAGGTCGCGGCCTTCAGCCCCCCTGGCCCGGCGATCGTTTTGCCCTCCCCCGCGTGTAAGGGCAGGGCTCTCGCCCGAGAGATGAAGAGTTATTTGGGAAGGTCACTTGGAGTTAGGGCGCTTTGAACCAGTTTGAACAGTTAGAACAAACACACGCGGAGTCCCGGCTGATTTGGAGTTGCAGGACCTTGCTCCGCGTTATCTCACTCTACCGCCGGAGAGTGGCGCCAGCCTGAAGGGGGGGGCGGGGACTAAAGGCTTGGACCCAGACCCTGAGCATAGCCTACTGTCCTTTCTCCCTTGGTCCCTTCCGGGGCTGAGGCCAGCGGGCCCTGCCCAGGGAGATGTGGTCCGAGTCCGGAGTTTGGGCTTGAAGTCTTCCTCAACGCCCTCCTCTTATCCACGTGCTCGGCACTCTCGCTTGGCCCGGGTCACTTAGGGTAAACGGAGAAGTTTCTCTAGGTCTAAGAGTGGTGGGTATTGTCCACCAGCAGCTGGGCGGAAACAGGAACCCCAAGAGTTTTCTCTTCCTACCAAAATGCACACAGCAGGCCACAGATGGCGTCCTTCGGTGAGGTGTTGTGTATTACAACAGCATGCTTTGCAGATTTCTTTTTCACGTACTCAAGATATAGAGGGGGAAAAGAAAAAAAAGTTATGAAATGGTTTATAGTATAGGACCATTTCGTAAAAACATGCATCTAGAAAAAAAATTAAAGGGTAGTCACTAATGTATTAACAGTTGTATGATCATAAACAATTTTTGCTTATCTTTATTACTTTAAGAATGCTTTAAATCTACAATGAAAATTGTCTTACGTTAAAAACAATTATTTAAAAATTAATCATTGCCCACAGAAAACTAAACGAATTTGTAACCAGGAATATTGTGAACGCATATAAGATTTAAAAGAAGAAAAGATCAATGTTTTTGTTTTGTTTTTGTTCTCTTACTGCATTTACAGTCTAACCATTTAACAAGACTATTTTTCGTTTTCTAGCTTCTTGGAATTATTCAAAACCACTGTGAAGTAGACAGTGCCAGCAGTGGTTTATTTCATTCAGAAATTACACACTCACAAAGCCTGACTATAACAGAGCAGTGCCCCCAAAACTATAAAGAACTTACTTTCTCTTAGTTGCATAATTGGACACTCCCAGGATTTATATGAAAATTTATAAGTTCAAATATTCCTTGAGCTAAGTGACCCTAAATTAATTACTTTTAATTGAAGCAAGCTTCTTCAACTCTTATTAAATCTGTTTGGACGTTATGTGAAAACCCGGCAACATTATCTGCACAATGGAAACAAGGTTAGGAGAAATTTTTTACAAAAACTCTGCACAGAGTCATAATAATGAAATGTCATTTCTGTATCAAGAAAGACAAGAGTATATGGTTAACAATTCAAGTTACTTATTAAAACTACTACATCAGAAAAAGTAGCCAATGAACCTAGTTGGTAGGAGATACTAAAACTATATGTGATGTGGTTATTGCTCTCAAGTAGTTTATAATTTAATTTGGTATTTCCTTGTTAAGCAACAAAATTTCCCTTGAGTTTAGACTGAATATAAATCTTTTCTTTTACAAAACTGCAATTTGTTGGGTGTATGTTATTTCAGGCACCTGCAGAGTACATATTTTCAAAGGGAGGGGAACAATATGATAAGAGTCTGAACATGTATAAGAAAAACAAACACCAAGGCTGTCAGATGTTGAACAGTGATTCAGTACAAGAAAAGGGAACCTCATTCTCAGACCACTCAGGTCAAGGAGGTGCCCCGTCTTTGTAGACTCTGAAATATAACTGTTTTCCTGTGAGAGCCGGAGCTCTTGCCTTGTCCTCTAAACCTTCACATTGTGCTGTGGAAGCACAGATACTTCATGTTGAGAAGCTGAAGAGGAGCAGGAAAGAGGAGGTGCTGTTTTTTCTCTCCTACCCTGGCGTCTTGGGAGCACTTTTTACTGCCAGCCTCTCCTAGCTACTATTCCCTCCTCCCAACAGGTTTCACATTCTGTTGACTCTTGTTCATTTTCCTTGATGTCTACATTCTTTTCTGACATTGGAGACAACCCACAATACATGCTTGACATGTGTTAGAATTGTGGTACCTTACTCTAGAGTTCTCAAAGAATAGGCATCATCAAGTAAGCCACCTGAGTGCACAGTTTGAGTAATGGTGATACACTGATTTGGGTATAATAAAACCAGGCTTTGTGGTATTATATGCCAAGTTGCAAGGCCCAAAAAGTACCAATTGTTTCAAAATACTCTCTTATGGTTTCTTCCTCTTACTGTCACTTCCCTTCAACTGTACTCCATATTGGAGCCAGAAAATATTCAGACTGTTTTACAATTATAGTTGAAAGTCTGCTCTGTCCAGTGTTATTGAATAAGTTTCCAAAGAGGGCACCCAATGATCCATCCCTCCGGAATACTTAAGTGCTAGTCCCCCCACATTGGCTCTGCAACTTGCTTTAACTTATGGAAGGAGGCCAAAGGTGACACTATGCCAGGTTTCAGCCCAAGCCTAAAAAAGGCATGACCATCTTTTAATGTTATACTCTTGGAAGTCAATCATCATGTAAGAACTCTGACTACTTTATGGAGAGAGGCAGTGAGGAGAAATCATGGAGAAGGGAGCTCTTAAGTGGAGAGAGAGGCTATGTGAACCAATGCAGCAGACGTGAATGAAGAAACCATGTTGGACCTTCCAGCCCACCTACACAAGCCTCCAGAGAACTCCAGCTTCAGCTGCTGGTTACAACTACATATAAGACTCCAAGCAAAACCAATGGAAGTATGCCTATCTGGGCCTAGTGAACCTAAAGAATGGTGAGAAAGTATAATAGTTTCCAACCACTAAATTATGGGGGTTTTGTTTTTCATAATAATAGCCAAAATGGCATACTACATATTGGTTATCAAAAGCGAAATTTCTTCTGGCTGCTTTTTGTTTGTTAGCTGTCATTGGAAGCACAGATTTCACCGACACTTTATAATTTAATAGAGTATCAGGCCCTGGGAAGGAACTGATTTTCCTGGGAATGGGAAAAGTATCTTTCTTATGATTGTTGCTACATAAAAAGAAAAAGTCCTCATCACTCCATGCACCATTAATGATGGTATTTCATATCATTAAATAGATGATGGTGAGATAGATATTATCCTTATCACAATACACTTCAGGGACACTAATATTTCATCGGTGAAGTAGATGGAGGCTAAATGCATACAGAGGTTCTGACCCTCACATGACCTCATTTATACAAGTTATGTAAGATACTTGCTGAGAATGTGCTGAGGGAATTTGAACTTGAGGAACAAACTGCCCAGTGGATAAACTGAACTCCAGTACAGCACTATTCAAAATAACTGATGTGTTAACTTCCAAACACACCAATATCCTTGGTTCTTTGATGTGTATACTTCACTATGTAAACTGCCTATAGAAACAGCTATATATCTCCAAAACCTGTTTTAACTCATGCAGTTTCCCTATCATCATAAAAACAGTGCCTTGCAGGAATAGCAATGCAGTGAGTAAAGATTAAAAACAGGTATTTTATATGGCACCGACCCCATATGCTAGAAGTGGTGGGTTCAAACCCAGCCCTGGCCAAAACTGCCCCCCAAAAAAGCATTTTATATTTTCCTTGCAAGATTATAGTGGTAGGTGGATAATATGCATAAAGCACTTAGTTGGGTTAATAATTCATTAACATGAGGTATACAGTGTACTTGGAAAAGTACCTGAGACAGAGTAGGGTTTTCATAGTTAATATTAAATTCTTTTACTATTATTCTACATCATGTGTCTAAATTGGGATTAGAAACATAATAAAATGTTGCTGGTCAAGAGAAAGTATTTCATTATATTATTGTAAAAAAACATACATTTTTATTAATATTTCCTTTGAAATATGTCATTTAGGGCGGCACCTGTGGCCGGCCCCGTATACCGAAGGTGGCGGGTTCAAACCCAGCCTCGGCCGAACTGCAAAATAGAAAAATAGCCAGGCGTTGTGGCAGATGCCTGTAGTCTCAGCTACTTGGGAGGCTGTGGCAAGAGAATCACCTAAGCCCAGGAGTTAGAGGTTGCTTTGAGCTGTGTGATGCCACAACACTTTACCAAGGGTGATAAAGTGAGACTCTGTCTCTACAAAAAAAAAAAAAAAATGTCATTTATAGTAGACCCTTCTATATTTTTTCTGTACTTGTATATCGAGGGTTATCAGGTTGTTTATGAGAATAAAATGAAATATTGGTCAAATATTTTATTTTGCCTCTTAGCAAGGTAATCTGTCTAAGACGTATATTTCTCTTTAATAAAGAATGTAAATAATTAAAAAAACAGGCATTTAAAAAAAGTCCTTTTGAATTACGTGTGTTGATACCTATATAAATAAATATGCATAGAAAGCAAGACTGAACACAGGTTTGTGTACTCCAACATGTTAGCCATAAGTATTCTGATTAGTTGAAGACTGATGATTTTATTATTTTTCTCTGTATTTTCCTAAATAAACATACATTACTTTTTTTTTTTTTTTGAGATAGAGTCTTACAGTGTCACCCTCTGAAGAGTGCTATAGTGTCACAGCTCACAGCAACCTCAAACTCTTGGGCTTAAGTGATCTCTTGCCTCAGCCTCCCAAGTAGCTGGGACTACTGGTGCCCACCACAATGCTCTGCTATTTTCTTGTTGTAATTGTCATTGTTGTTTGGCAGGCCTGGGCTGGTTTGAACCTGCTAGCGCTGGTGTGTGTGGCTGGTGCCTTAGCCACTGAGCTATAGGCACTGAGCCAAAACGTACATTGCTTTTATAATAAAAAAGGTAAGGATGACATGTAGAAATGAGGAAAGAATGCTTGCTGTTCTCCCAAGCCACTGAGTTTATTTGATTTCTTTTTTTTTTTTTAAAGTTTTTATTTTGCTTTTATTATTATTATTTTTTTTTTTTTTTGCAGTTTTTGGCCAGGGCTGGGTTTGAACCCGCCACCTCCAGCATATGGGGCCGGTGCCCTATAACACTCCACCGAGTGCGATAGAGTGAGACTCTGTCTCCACAAAAAAAAAAAAAAGTTTATTTGATTTTTAAATTGAATTTTAATCACAAGCTTTATGAATCTATCTTTACATTTATTTACTTGTGTGAAGCCTGGAGAATTTGGCCACATCTTTAAGTGTGGTTGTGGTAAGGGTCTAAAGATCCTTTTCTCCATTTATTGCTATAACTGCAAAGTTTCACTCAACAGGATAGAGTTCCCACACAAAGATGAAATTTTAAGAAACTAAGAACTGCGATTTTTCAAATGATATGCAAAGTTGTTCATATATAAATGTTGCTATGTAGGGAAAATAAACGACATACAGAAAAACACTGTACCTATAGAAATGTCTTCTAGGCTGGTTCTCAAACATTAATAATGGAGTAGAAATCAGATAATTGTCACTTTCATCTTTGTGTGTTTCTATCTGTTTAAATCTTTACAGAAAGCATTTTTATAATTAGGGGATAAAAATTGTTTTCATTTAGGCAAGCAAACAACAATGCAATGAAAGGAAGAGTAGAGCCTTGCATACAATGTCTGTAACATTCTTGGGAGCTAGAAGATAAAATTTTTTAAGAAGAAGTAAGATTTGCCAGGATATTTGTCTTCTGACATTTCTGTTCTATCGATTCTCATTTTTCCCTTTGAGTAACACATGTATTAGAATTAAAAGAAATCTTAAATATCTTCTGGCCAAGAGATGGCAAGTAAATTTTACTTTGATTGCCAATTCTGATCAATTGATAGTGGCTGTCTACAATGTTTTGCTGAGAAAGTCAGAAGCAGCTTCCTAATTTGGTAGAAAAAGTTCAGTGACTGCTTAACAATGTCTACCACTGGCACAGAGTTATGAGTATGGTGAAACATATCAGATAATTTTCCCTTCCTGATCTAGTCCAACCTTTCATTTTTACATTGAGGAACCTGAGGGGTGGGGAGGTTATCAATGATCACAGAGCTAGTTATTGGTGGAACAAGAAATAGAATAACATTTCCTGACCTCTGGTATTCTATTCTTTATATACAACAACTTGACTTGGGCTTTTGAAGGCAAATCTAGTATGGGACAAGACCTAAGGGGTAAGGCATAAATTTTACTTACATTATTAAATAGCACATTATTTTTGAAAAGGATTAATAATCTATTTTATTAAAGATAAAATTATTATATATACCTTATAAATATTCCCTATAAATCAAGGAGATGTGTTTAGGCCCAATATTCTAAATCAATAAGAAGGTAAAAACAATTGAGTGACTTGCTCAGAGCTCAAGGAAACTATGTGAAAATGGCTGTTTCCAAAGCACAGGCTTAGTCCACCCTAGGTCAGGTCTCCATAGAATCTCTTGGCTTGTGCTATATTTACTGAAAGTACTCACAGCAAAACTCCCTGAAGATCACATTTTTCCACGTTCTGTTTAATTAATTCCCCAAGGACAGAATGATAAAATATTTTTCACTGGAGAGAAAACTCACAAACAAATATGAGAACAGGCTTTCCACATTTTAAGAATTTTAATGTGAAGGGTAGGAAGAAGGTTAATAGACAGTTTACACCATTAGCCTCTCCACCTAATGGTAGATTTTTAATTTTTCTGTTTTAATGTAAAAGTTTAAGAGCAATGTATATAATGTACTGATAAGGCTTTAAGCTATTGCAACCCTTGCACTTCTTCCAGTAACTTAAATTCCTCTGGTTGTTTCTAAAAAGCCTAACATGCCAGGTAGAACTATCCTTCCTGGTAAGATTCAAGACACTGTTCACATTTTCTCTTTTATGATGAAAGATGGACTATTTTAGCCTTTGGAGTTCATAAACTTTCAAAAATTTGTGATGATAAATTATGAATTCACTTGCCTTTTTTCACCGCTAAAACTTAATATGTGCTTACTATGTATCATAATGCTAATTTTTAGATTTATTTCTCTACAATGTATTAGGGATATGAATAGCAACAACTACAAAAGAAAAACAAATATTTGAGTGCTAGATAGAGGCCCATACTTTATATAAATTATATCATTTAATTCTCTCAGAAAATCAAAGACATACGTACATTACTACCCGCTTTAGAAATGAGGAAATGGCATCCCTGTTTACTGTGTTGAGTTGGTATTATATAGAAATTAACAGCCATATTGATCTAGAAACATTAAACTTAATTTTTTTCCATTTGCATAGGAGCGACACACTGTATTAAATATGTAAGATCTTATCTCCATTGGTCTGATGACAGAAACTAATAAAGTATTCTTTAAATAATGAAAAAAAAATACATGAAAATGAACTGGAGAGGCTAGATAATTTTATCTTTGATCAAGTAGCTAGGAAATAGCTGAACGAGTCATTGACTTTGAAGTTTTGTTTTGTTGTTTCTAATTTTTTGTCTTTTGTTTTGTTTTCATTAGTGATGAAGTCTTGCTATATTGCTCAGATTGGTCTCAAACGCCTGGCCTCAGTGATCCTCTCACCTCAGCCACCTGCCTCAGCCTCCCAAAATTCTGGGATCATAAAGCATGAGCCACCATCCCCAGATGACTTTACAGTTCTTAAAGCATGAAGATGAAGACATGCTGCCTCCCATAGATGTTTAAGGAAATTGCGAGGGTTAAAAAGGTTAATGAAGGAATTCAGACAGACATGTCTTCTGAAATGTTTTGCCAAAAAATATCCTAACAATTAAAAAAAACAGGGCGGTGCCTGTGGCTCAAAGGGGTAGGCTGCCGGCCCCATATGCTGGAGGTGGCAGGTTCAAATCCAGCCCCGGCCAAAAACTGCAAAAACAAACAAACAAACAATAGTTGCATACTTAGTGAGGGGCACCAGGCTGGGGGTTTGAGGAAAGACTAGTTGAGTTAAATATGGATTCTACCCAGAAAATCCTTAATAGTCTTATAATAAAATATCATAGTTAACCATAGCCAGGGAGTAGCTAATGCTGCAGAAGAGGCAGGCTAGTTACTCCACCCAATCTAAGGCAGAAAGTCCATGTTTTGTTTTTTTACTTCATATAAAATTGACATAATTTAAAAAAAAATGGCTGATTAAAAAAGACACCTTTAATAAAGTAAAATTGACATAGAATTAAGTCAGACATATCAAGTGTACAAACTGATAGGTCCACACAAACCCCATGAAGTCATCACAATTGTGATAATGAACACATTCGTCACTTCCAAAAGTTTGCTTGTGCCTCAAATTTTTTTTTTTTTTTTTGAGACAGAGTGTCACTCTGTCACCTAGGCTGAAGTGCAGTGGCCCAATCACAGCTCATGGAATTCTCAGTTGTGCCTTAATTTTATTATTTATTTATTTTTTTTTTTGAGACAGAGTCTCAAGCTGTTGCCCTGAGTAGAGTACTATGGCATCACAGCTCACAGCAAGCTCAAAATCTTGGGCTTAAGCAATTCTCTTGCCTCAGCCTCCCAAGTAGTTGGAACCACAGGCGCCCGCCACAACACCTGGCTATTTTTTGGTTGTTGTTGTCATTTTTGTTTGGCAGGCCCAGGCTGGATTTGAACCTGCCAGCTCATGTATGTGGCTGCTGCCCTAGCCACTTGAGCTATAGGCACTGAGCTTGTGTCTTAATTTTATTCCTGTTTCTCCCTGCCCTACTTTCCATCCCCAGCCAACCACTGATCTATTATTCTACTAAAACTATGAATTAGTTTGTATATTCTAAAATATCACACATGGAATCATATAATCTTTTTTATCTGGCTTATTTCACTCAGCATAATTGAAATTCGTCTATGTTATATATTTACATATATCAATAGGTAATTCCTTTTTATTATTTAGTAGTATTCCATCATGTGGATATACAACATTTTGTTTATCCATTCACATGTTAATAGACATTGGGTTGTTTCTGTGTTTTAGGTATTACATATAAAGATGCTGAACACTCATGTACAAGTCTCTTTTGGGTAAATAGCTGGAAATCAAATATGGTTGGAGTATGTTTAACTTTGTAAAAACCTTTTTCTAAATTGGTTCTACCATTTTACATTGCCACCAGCAATCTATTAGAGTTCAAGTTCCTTCCTAATTTTACCAAGACTACCTGGTATAGCATATATAATCATATATATATGAATGAATATATATAATATATTCAATATAGGATGAGTTCACAAACTTAATTGTCAGGCTAAACACACACCCACCGCTACACACACACTACTGGTATAGTCATTCTAAAAAAAAATGTGTGTACATATGAATGACTATATGTAAAAGATATTAGAATGACTATGTATTATATATATGAATGCCTATATGTAATTATATATTCTAATATACATATATATTAGAATGACTATATAATTTTAGAATGACTTTACTGGGTAGAGTGTGTGTGTGTGTGTGGGGGGGTGTTTAGTCTGACAATGAAGCTTGTGAATTCATCCTAAGAAAAAGTGCTTCATACCTCCTTACTGAATATTACTATTATCACCTTCAAAGTACTCCCCTGGGGAACCTACATACTGACACAAGCACCTAGTCCATCTGTCAAAGCAATTTTGAAACTTTTTCTGGAATGATCTGAATATCATCAAAATATCTTCCTTTCAATATTTCCTTTATCTTCTGGTAAAGAAAAAGTCATTGGGGGCCAGAACAGGTAATTAGGAAGAGTGTTCCAATGTACTTATTTACTTCTATAATTTTACTCCCTCACAGACAGTGTGCATCGATGAGTTCCTTCAGGACCATTTTTGCACATACCTTTCTCATGCCAAGATTTCCTAACTGTTTTTCTATCAATCTTGGTCTGTTATACTTCTCATACTCAGCCAATGATTTTGATGCACAATTCAATGAATTTTTGCAATGTTTTCATCAGTTCTGCTTGCTACTGGCCACCCTGACATTTCTTCATCAATGAAGCTTTATGTCCCCTCGGAAACATGTTTAATCCATTTGTATGCTGCCATTTTCTTCATGGCATTATCCCTATAAACTTAGACTAACATGTACTTGGTTTCATTTCTACTCTTGCCAAGTTTAACAAGAAATTTAATGCCTGTTGATTTCTCTAATCTAACCTCTGACCTTTTTATGATGACACACAAAAACATGCAGCAACAATGAACATCACTCAGCAAGACACTGCCATTCATTAACATGAACAGTTGTGAGACACTGATATACCAAGGTTATGAAAACTTACCATATTGTTTGAACAGTGCTGTCAACATAGGGGCACAGTGGCAAGTTCTCAAGCTTAATTATCAGGTAATTACACACACGCATAATTACGGTTTTAATTTGCATTTCCCCAATACTAAAGATGCTGACTATCTTGTCATGGCACAATGGTTTTAAAGTATAATGTAATATTTTCTATACATCGACTGAGAGAAGGATTTCATCCTTACAATATGCTTTATTGATAGATACCATCCTGTTACATAATCAAAGAGGAGTTATGAAAAGACAATACCATTAACTATTGATAAAATGACATATAATCCAGAAAATATAAAATATCCATGTTAATGCAAATTTGAGTTCTTAAAAAAAGAAACTACAAAATAGTAAGGTTTTTTTGTTGTTGTTGTTTTGTTTTAAGAGATAGTGTCTCTTCATCGCCTTTGGCAGAGTGCTGTGGCATCACAGTTCACAGCAACCTCCAACTCCTGGGCTTAGGTGATTTCTTGCCTCAGCCTCCCGAGTAGCTGGGACTATAGGCGCTGGCCCAGCTATTTTTGTTACAGTTTGCCTGACGCTGTGTTTGAACCTACCACCCTCAGTATATGGGGCAGCACCCTCCCCACTGAGCCACAGGCACCACCCAAAATATTAAGGTTTTTTTTATTTTCAACTGATGCCTCAGAATTTCCTCTGGTGCCATGGTCCTCTAATGAACCTGTATTCATGTTTCCTGAGCTGCATCAAGAAGGGACAACTATTGTTTCTTTTTTCCTTGACTGTTCTCCTTTTAAAATTCTATTTGTTACCACAGTTTTAATCAAATTGGTTAAAATCATCTATTAACTTCCTTGTCACTACAATTGTATTTATTTATTTTTAGAAAAGGCCTAAACAATGAATAGACAGCTGTTTGGTGACAATACTGATTCATGAGATAAAGGAAGATTTTTTGGTACACGTGACTTCTCTATGAGGGAACATTATGGAGACATTTCTTGACAGAGCTTGCCTAATCTAGCCTCCTTGGGAGAGTAAGTACTATATTAGCAAAAGGAAATATGTCTTTTCAATTGCCCACTCCAGTTATAAGGTTTGATAATACATAGCCAGGCATTGTGGCGAATGCCTGTAGTCCCAGCTACTCAGGAGGCTGAGGTAAGACAATTGCCTAAGCCCAAGAGCTGGAGGTTGCTGTGAGCTGTGATGCCACAGCCCTCTACTGAGGGCAACAAAGTGAGACTCAGTCTCTAAAAAAAAAAAAAATGGTCTGATAACATTTGATCTCCTTATAATCCAATTTAATTTTAAAAAGCATTATGTGTACTGCATGAAGTGCTCCACATGAAACTTGAGTTTATTGAGCACTATGTACCAAACTCCACTTCCAGATACCTTATGTATGTCATTACTAGTACTCATAATAATCATTTTACAGGTGATAAAGCTGAGTTCAATCTAATTCAGTAACTGGGCCAAGGTCACACAGCTCCATGATTTAGTAACGTGGCTAAGGTTCCATAGCAGAGCTCATGTGAAATCCTAGGTTTAGTCTTTCCAAAAACCTTTGCTCTTTTCACTGAGCCAAGCTAGGCCCAAGACACCTCCCAGTGCTCTGTGAATTATTAAACACCGTAGGGATCATGATCTAAAATTTTTGTCAAGGACAAAATTTGAAGGCTGAAGCATGATTTTTATACTATTGGGATATAATAAAACTAAATAAATGTGCAATAATGTTCATGATGGAATTCAATTTAAGATTTTTACATATTTGTTTTTCTTTTGATTGCTGCTTACTAACCCTGTACTATGGATCCAAATCTATAAATTATTAAAAAAAAAAAACCCTGTGTCTGATTGCTAGTGGCTCATGGGTAAATTTGAAGAATACTACCGTAAGGAACATGATTCAGATTTTATAGTTCTGGTTCCATGGGCCAAGGTTTTCAACCTAACTACTAATCAGTGGCACATTCAATCATGGACTTTACCCAAATTATCTCTTTTACTACGGATCACCTTTGTAATTTCAACATTTGTACCCTGCTCTGAGCAAGCCATGCATTGATCATTCACTATTAAGTGAATGTTTTCCTTCAGGCTTAAATAGAAGAGTGTGTTAGGAGAGTCACGCCAATGTGGCTAAAAGAAGAAAGATAAGGTATCTTTTAAAAAATATAATAATATAATATAAAAATATAGTATCTTTAAGAATATAATAGACGTGATACAGA
This sequence comes from Arctocebus calabarensis, assembly GCA_963573935.1. Classification (NCBI taxonomy): domain Eukaryota; kingdom Metazoa; phylum Chordata; class Mammalia; order Primates; family Lorisidae; genus Arctocebus; species Arctocebus calabarensis. Next base: position 21,292 of record CAUYON010151937.1, on the reverse strand, counting down.
TAGTCAAAAGATATACAGCAAAGCAGTTTAACTGAACAAAAGATAAGGCCATAGGAAGGTTTAAGAATAAAAGATAAAGAAATATAATAAAAAAGTAACTTCACTTACATAATACATCAATCATTTTAATGTAGAGCATTGTAATGACCAAAATTAATAGTTACCCAGTGTTGTATCTATAGAAATAAATTATGTTTACAGTTGTAGTATTCTTTTTTCTAAGAAATATTTTGTAAAGCAGCTGAGATTTTAGCAATTAAATGACAATCATGTATTTTTAAAGTAATAATGCAAATAAAAATTTCTTTGGCTTATATTTTGATAAATCCTGCTGAGCACTATTGTGTAGAGAATATAAGTGCTAAAGACAGGTGAATCTGGGTTTAATTATTTACTAGGTGTGTGATCTTGAGAAAGTTGTTTCATCTTACTAACAACAGTTTCCTAGTCTGTATAATGAAGATTGTTCTGAGGCTAACTGGCATAATGTATTTAAAATTAGTTGTAAAGATGAAGAAGAGTTAAATCTTCTGAAATGGTCACCTGAAAACAAAAAACTACATGAAAAGCCCTGACATAAAAATAGACCACCATACATGTGCTCATCCATACATGTAAAATCTTTAGTTCTTTTTATAAATGCATGATATTTGGTATAATGAAAGGAAGTACTGGTCTGAATTTGAGAGACCTAGAGATTCTTCAAGATAAAAATAAAGGAATTGGGGCGGTGCCTGTGGCTCATCAAGTAGGGCGCTGGCCCCATATACTGAAGGTGGCGGGTTCAAACCCAGCCTCGGCAGAAGTGCAAAACAGAAAAATAGCCGGGCATTGTGGCGGGCGCCTGTCGTCCCAGCTACTCGGGAGGCTGAGGCAAGAGAATCGCCTAAGCCCAGGAGTTGGAGGTTGTTGTAAGCTGTGTGATGCCACGGCACTCTACCAAGGGCGATAAAATGACACTCTGTCTCTACAAAAATAAAAAATAAATAAAAACAATAAAGGAATTGGCTTAGACTTAATTCCTCAATAGTCAGAGATTGTGTTATTCATCTTCTTAGACTTACTATTTTTTACTTCACTTGCTATGTGGAGATACTTGGTAAGTGTTTGGTAATTGGATGAACGATTATATGAGTAAGCGTCTTGATTTCTAAGGCTTCTTCCAACATCAACACACTGCTTTTATAAGAAGAGTGTGGGAAAGAAAGTGTTGTATTAGGGTGCATGTATTAAAATATTAATTGCTAGTTTGGCAAGAAACCTAGGCTTTGATGTTGAAATGGAAAGCTGTATATTTCATTTCATTTTGTATTTTTTTGTTAATAAGTATTTATAACATTAATTTTCTGCTCATTAAGGAATTTTCTGAGGCAAAGGAACATGATCTTGAAGCGGCCTCTGCAATGTTGGCGTTGCACTGGTGCAGTATTGGGCTCCATTCAGAATATATTGAAAAATATCTTTGAGATTTTCCATACCAATGTAGTACATAGAACATCCTATGATTTTTTCCCTTTTTGTAGCTATATAATATTCCATGGATGTGTCATAGTTTATTTGACTTATTTCATACTGATGAACACTGGGTTGTTTCCAATCTTGCTATTGCAAGTTGTGCTAAAATGAATAATCTTGACGTAGTTCTTTTTAATACTTTTATTTTTAATCAACAAATAATTATATATATTTGTAGGGTACAATGTGCTGTTATGATATATGTATACATTATGGAATGATTACCTCAATCTAATTACTAAGTCATTTTATGTGCCAAGCATATTCACAGGATAAAGTCACTTAAAAGGGACTGTTGGGTCAAGAATATTTTACTGTCAGCTCGGTGCCCATAACCCATAGCACAGTGGTTATGGTGGCTGCCTCATACATGGAGGCTGGAGGGTTCGATCCCAGCCTGGGCTAGCTAAACAACAATGACAAATACAATAAAAAAAATAGCTAGAGGTTATGGTGGGCGCCTGTAGTTCCAGCAACTTGAGAGGCTGAGACAAGAGAATTGCTTAAGCCCAAGAGTTTGAGGTTGCTATGAGCTGTGATGCCACAGCACTCTACCAAGGGCAGCACAGTGAAGACTATATATATATATATTTTACTGAATTCATTTATAATAATTTTTCAATTGAGTCTTTAGTTTTAGAAATCATACAATCATATTGTCTACAAACATATGTGTCTTATTTTACCATTTTTATACTTATGGTTTTTATAATGTCAAATTGTGATTGCTAGTATCTTCAGTAAAATTTTAAATAATAATGAGTATTCCTGTTTCATTCCTAACTTTAGTGATACTGCCTCTGGCATTTTCCCACCAAGCAGAATCCTGGCTGGGTATATTTTACTATGTTAAAGAAACAGTCATCTGTTTCTATTTTATTAAGTGTATCTTGTCAGGTTGCTGAAATTATTAGCATTAACACTAACAACAGTGAAGCGATTCTTCTGACCTGTTTTCCCACCTTCCAGTATCTCACTGACATTTCCCAATGGCTTGTCCTAAGCGGAATCTGAAGGGGAAAGGAGTCCCTAACAGTCCCCATCACTCCTATAGCACAGAGGAGGGGAGAGAATGGAGGAGGGCAGATCTGGAAGAGCAGATTGAGTATATAAATGACAGAGCCATTAGCAGACAACCAAACAGCCTCTCTCTTTGTTAGTGAGAAAAAGATTTTACAGGTGGCAAAAGCAATTTTCTTGAAGCCAGTAGTATTAGCTTTGTTTATTTTAAAAAAGGGAAAGAAAAGTCTCAGGTCTTTTTTTTTTTTTTTTTTTTTTTTGTAGAGACAGAGTCTCACTTTATCACCCTCGGTAGAGTGCCGTGGCGTCACACAGCTCACAGCAACCTCCAACTCCTGGGCTTAGGCAGTTCTCTTGCTTCTGCCTTCCAAGTGGCTGGGATTACAGGCACCCGCCACAATACCTGGCTATTTTTATGTTTTGCAGTTCAGCCAAAGCTGGGTTTGAACCCACCACCTTCAGTACGTGGGGCCGGCACCTTACTTGATGAGCCACAGGAGCCTCCCAAGTCTCAGGTCTTAATCTTAGGCCTTTTTACATGGAAAGCTGATGGTACTAATCTTTTTAGATCTAATGTCAGCAGCCATATCAATTGCATTTCTTGGTCTTAAGCACACAATCAGGATTGAGTTCCATTAATGTAATTTCCCCTATGTCTATAACCTTATTTAAAAAATCATGCTATTTCTTCCAGAGACCTGAAAATAATGTTCTAATGTGGTGAGTATCAGGTTAATTGTAGACTTTAGAACCAGACATCGTATCTTTTGGGAAGGATCCAGAAGGACATGCCCATTTTACTGGCACCTTGGCGTGTTCTGCTCAGGCTTGCCTCAGATGCCCCTGTGCATTAGCAGGCCTGGCTTGAAGGCAGCAGTTTCACCTGATTCCGCCCCGTGATGCCCTCTCCAATGGGCTGGTTGCCTTCTGCACGACATTTGGAAACTCTTCCAAACTCCAAAGCAATCCTGCCCCTCTGCTGCACAGACAGCAGATTTGGAAGACACCCTGGGTCATAGATAGACTTCCCAGATAAAATACAGGATGCCCAGTTTAATTTGAATTTCAGATAAGGAATACTTTTTGGTACAAGTATATCCCAAACACTTCATGGGACATACTTAGTATAAGCAAAAACGATTTGTCGTTTACGTGAAATTCAAATCCAGCTGGGCATCATGTATTTTTCTTTGCTAAATTCAGCAACCTTCGTCACGGAGCTCTTCCCAAAATAACCCTCCACTATGCTTCCTGCCACTACCCATCCTCCCAACTACATAGTTCCCCTATAAGAATTATAAAAGTATGAAGATAGCTTACGAGGGGTCACAGTTAAGAGTCATTTATCTCTGACTTTAACCCCCATTACAAGAGATTAGTTTACTGGGTCAGTAAATTTGTCATTTGAGCATTAAGGACATTTGAGTGGTGTTAAAAACATGGGTTGATTATGAAAAATTTATATTCTAGCAGATGTGTATAGGGGTAGGGATGGAGATGGAGGTATTTGGGGGTATCTTAAAACAATACATGCAGAAAAGAGAATATTGAAGAGAAGGTATACTGCGTGAAAGTTTTGCTGGACTTTGAGATCCTTGCCTCCCTTTTTTCTTTCCTTCTTTATTCAACACATATCTACCCGCAGATGTAGGGCATGAGCAAGAGGCTGGATTGCAGCTAAACACAAAGCCGTAGGCGCTGTGGAGGAAATAACTGCCAAGCAACCAAGGGCTGGGGGCAGAATGGCCTGGGAAGAGAAGTAAAACCAAGAAAAATTAAAAAATTAGGTGCTTGACATTTAAAGAAAAAAGTCCAAAGTTAACCAAGGGCAGCTGCTTATTGCAAGATTCAAAACCCTGAATGACAAAACTTCTGAAAAAGGAAATGATGGTAGCACGGGACACCCTGCTGATCTGTCTCCCTGTCTGAGTACTTCTCCATTCCCAAATTTTCTTTCTTTCTTTTTCTTTTTTTTTGATACAGAGTCTCAGCTGTTTCCCTGGGTAGAGTGCTGTGGCGTCATAGCTCTGAGCAACCTCAACTCTTGGGCTCAAGCGATCCTCTTGCCTTAGTTTTTCTGTTTTTAGTAGAGATTGGGGTCTTGCCTTTGCTCAGGCTGGTCTTGAACCCATGAGCTCAAGCAGTCCACCTGCCTTAGCCTCCCATAGTGCTAGGATTATAGGCATGAGCCACCGTGGCCGACCTGTTCCCAACTTTATGCAGCCCCACATAGCAGACAAATAACACCCTTCCCGAAGGCTTTGTGAACCCCGGGCCACAGCTGACACAGTCGTCCTGTCTCTCTAAAGCGCATAAACCGGCTCGGCGCCTGTGGCTCAACGGGCTAAGGCGCCAGCCACGTACACCTGAGCTCGCGGGTTCGAATCCAGCCCAAGCCCACCAAACAACAATGACGGCTGCAACCAAAAAATGGCCGGGCGTTGTGGCGGGCGCCTGTAGTCCCTCCCTACTTGGGAGGCAGAGGCAGGAGACTCGCTTGAACCCAGGAATTGGAGGTTGCTGTGAGCTGTGATGCCATAGCACTCTACCCAGGGTGATAGCTTGAGGCTCTGTCTCAAAAAAAAAAAAAAAAAGTGCATAAACCAGACCACAGCCGTATTTTCTGAGACTGAAGACTCAGTATAACCAGCTTCTCTAAATGCGATGGCCCAAGAGGCTATGAGTTCTGTCAGTCATGAGGCAGACACATTCTGGCTGCTCTCATGTGGCATCCAAGTGCATGTCTAGAGACAGACCATTCAGAGGAGCCAGCCCTGGTAAACCATGTTTGTGTTCATTTCTCCACCTAGCATTTTTGAGCTGTACCAACAACCTTGGGGACCTTGCAGTAAGGGGCCACTCAAGCCTGACCTGTAGAGAACAGAAGAGTTTTGGGCTCCCAGTACAGCAAGGTGGTCAATTTGTTCTAGTTTGTATATGACTTTGCAGGTTTGAACACTGAAAGGCCTACACTCCAGGAAATCCCATGGTCCCATGTAAACCAGGATGTTTGGTCACGCTAAAATCAAGACACCTAGGCTTTGGCACCTAAATATGTTATCAGATAAACTAATCCTCAGTGTGTTAACAGGAGAGATGAGAGGGTTCCCAGTTGAATTTTAACAATGGCTCTGGGAAGAAGGCACACAGCTATAGCTAAGTGTCTCTAATGGTGGGGAGTTCAGCTGGGGAGATGGGGCACGTGGCCCTCTGGCATCCATGAGGAAGGAGGAAGGTATTTTTAGGCAGGCTGGCTTTAAGGAAGCCAGGTTGAGAGAGCTGGTTTGATGGGCTGGTTTCGGTTGCACAGCTGGAACAGGCCACAGGCAGAGCAGTCTTATCTGCCTTGAGCCATCTTTCACACTATGACCTGAATAAAATCAGCAGTTGAAAATAGAGACTGGAAAAGAAAAGAAGTAGTCTACTGATACCACTTTTTAAAAATGCATTTGCTTTGAGCCTGAGTCTGTCATTTGAAACACAGATACCCAGCTACCTCTCTGGGTAGTTGAGATTCACACGTGGGAGTCACCACCCACTAACTCTGGAATGTTGGGCAAGTAGTATGTTGAATAATATGCATTTGCTGATATTTGACCTTTTTTGATCTGCAAAAATAGGAATTCCACATGGTTCAACCAAATAATGTACTTCCCCTTTTCCTTATTTTCCTTGCGTGTGAAATGCAGATAGCCACCAACTGTTCAAGGACAGCAAGGACCAAATGAGAGAAGACATGGAAGGTGGTTGGAACAGTCCCTGGCTCACATCCGTGCTCAGTGATGTTGGCCACACTGCCACCACCATCACCACCGATGAAGAAGCATGCAGGGCCATTAGCCTCTGTCCGCTGAACCCAGGGGGCCCAGATTCTTCCTGGGACACAGGACATGGACTAACTAAGGTGAATTGGTCGCCTTAGAGGAACTGTAGAATTTCAGTCTAATCCCAGGGTGGAAAAAGGGGAACAGGTTCATATCACAGATTTTTCAGGTCATTTTGAGGCTGAATGTTTCTTTTTCCTCCCAACACAATCAGTTCCAAAACATTGAGAGGGTTTTGCAACATATGGCCCTAGCTTTAGCCTTACTTCTGTTTGTAGCAACCACACAAAACGGTTGTCTTAGTCAATTTAATTTATACATACATATATACGCATACATTGTGAAGCACATAGGAAACAAACGAGATAACAATACCATTATCAGAATACGAAAAAATTACATTGAAGGGGCCGGGCACGGTGGCTCACACCTGTAATCCTAGCACTCTTGAGAAGATGAGGCAGGTGAATTGCTTCAGCTCAGGAGTTTGAGACCAGCCTCAGCAAGAGCGAGACCCCATTTCTTTTAAGAACAGAAAAAACTGGGTGGCCCCAGATGCCGAAGCTGGCGGGTTTAAACCTGGCCTTGGCCAAACTGCAAAAAAACAGAAAAGTAGCCTGGCATTGTGGGGCGCCTGTAGTCCCAGCTTCTTGGGAGGCTGAAGCAAGAGAATCACCTAAGCTCAGGAGTTGGAGGTTGCTGTGAGCTATGTGACACCACGGCACCCCACCCAGGGCGATAAAGTGAGACTCTGTCTCTAGAAAAATAAAAACAAACAAAGAAACAAAAAAGAATAGAAAAAACTAGCTGGGCTTTGTGGTGGGCACATGAAGTCCCAGAGGACTTGGGAGGTTGGGTCAAGAGGATCTCTTGAGCCCAAGAGTTTCAGGTTGCTGTGAGCTATAACGACACCACAGCACCTCACCCAGGGGAACAGAGTGAGACCCTGTCTTAAAAATAAAAAAGATTACATTGAATTTTTTTTTCCTCAGTAACTAACCAGAAGTAATAAAAAGAGAGGAAACATAAAACATTTGCTATGGTATTAGCATTATAATTAAGATCTATTAGATTATGTAAACTCACTTGAACTTTGTTTTTCTTTTGCTGGTTTTCTTTTTGGGGGTGGCCAGGGCAGGGCGTGAACCAGCGACCCCTCTCCTCCATAAATGGGGCGGGAACTCTACTCACTTGAACTTTTTATCGCTCAAGGATTTTAGGAAATTGCTTCTTTACATATAAGTAGGAAGTGCTTCTTTAGGTTTCCTTACGTTTTTCTTCCCTGTAACACTCCTATATTTTGCCCTTTCAGGTTTATTCCGTGGAGTTAAATCAATCAGTTAGTGAAAAAGCAGAGAACACTGCAATCCTTTTGTTTGTTTGTTTTTGTTTTGGTTGTAGCTGACATTGTTGTTTGGTGGGCCTGGGCTAGATTCGAACCCGCCAGCTCAGGTGTACGTGGCTGGCGCCTTAGCCCGTTGAGCCACAGGCGCCAAGCCAGAACACTACAATCCTTAAGTAAAATGATAGCTGGGGGAACAGTTGGACTCCAAGGCAGTACTTCCCCACTGCACAGATCCCACAGATATGATGTCAGAAATTGAAAGAAGAAAAGAAAAGAACCTTGAATCTGGTTTTGGTTTAAACTCTCTTAAGTAGGCTTCTTTCAAATGTGAGAAAGTTCAGCTCTCAACATGTATTAACAAAAGGTGTTTACCCAATAATGGCTTTGCTCTTTGAATTAATTCTTTCCTGGTGACAAAGGCTGAGCTTTTGAACTTCTGGGTATGGATAGGCAGGGCATTTTTGCTTGGCTTGGCTCTCTTAAATGAGAAGAAAAGGCTTGGTTAGGCACCTGGTACTTTGTGGCCCGTAATTATACTACAATTGTTACTGCACATTACCGAAACTTCACTTTTTGACCAAAAGCCAGGTGTACTCTTTAAAACAAACATCTTTTGAAAGTCTAGTGTGCTTTGAATCCATCTGTAAACAGGATTTGGCACAAGTCAGATTTTTTAAAAAATGAAAGTTTTGCTTTAATATACTATTCCTTTGCCTGCCACTTGGTGTGAGTCTCTTCAGCTCTTACAAGCAGTATGTAATCTTTCCACTCAAGCCTCCTTAACGCTTCCTTTCCCCTTCGTCAGTGTGGATGTACTACTGTACATGACAGTCTCTCTCCTTTGCCCCTCCCCCAGGGAACAGATTTACTCTAGGGTCCGCGCTCATAACTGAGTCAGAGTAAGTGATCAACACTTAAATAGCCAGAAAAACAAGTCATCTTTTCCATGTTTAGAAGACTAGTGAATTATCTATGGCAGGCTTTCCCAACTATGGGTCTTCTGAGAAGACCAGGACCCCCAATTCTTAACTGAAAACTTGATCACTAAGATGTAGGATCAAGCTATCAGGGTGGAGCCACAAGGTTGACACGGGTGGGTGGGGATGGTGTATTTAAAAGACCCATCAGGCAGGAGGGGGCCTGACCTGATAGTTCTCAAATATAAGAACTTCCCTCGGTGCCTCTTCCCCTCTCTGTCAATTTCATAACAATAACACACTCACTCACTTCACCAGGACCTGGCGAAGTCGAACGTGATACACATGGGATTGAGAGTGGGTTTTTTCTTGCTGTTCCTCTGTCTACTCTTCCCTGGTTCCCTGCTCTGGACAGCAGGCCCTGTTGCAATGCCTCAAGGTGGGGAAACAATGTGACAGGATAAACAGCAAGACGAAAAATAACAAACCTGTGAGTTTTATGTTATAGAATCTCTCAGAGGACTAGAGAGGACTTGGAGCATAGCCAAAGTATTCAGAAGAAAAAAGGTTTGAGGAGAGTAGGGTTTCTTTGGAAGGCCAGAAATACTTCCCTCTGGCCGAGGGAGGAAAAGTAAATAAAAAGTATGAGGGCAAAGTACTAGGTGGGTCCTTTCCTGCTACCTGCCTTTCTCCTCCAGGAGCTGGAAAGCCGGAGGAGAGGAGTGGCTTTCTAAACCTTGGTGTGGCCCCAGGGAGCTGCAGGATACAACAGGTTATACGGACTGTAAAGAGGCACAGATGCCTCCCACCAGAGGCGCTGTGGACATCTTGGTTGGGGTCTCCCTAAAAGAGCTGACTCAAGGGAAAAAGTGGATTTCCCAATACCTGGGTACGACCTAATAACAGATCTGTAAAGGAGAAATACCAAAATGACAGACGTCATTGCTAACACCTTCCAATGTCGAGGGGAGCTCGAAATAAATCAGGTTGATTAGTAGAAGAATAAAGATGGCTTCCTAGCATCCTGAATTTGTGCACCCAATTTGAGCTTTCGGGGTGTACTGGAGAGACCACTAATCTGAGAGTGAGAAGGAAAGCTCTGTCATTTATTGTTCTGGGTCTCAGAGTCCTCACCCATCAAATGAAGGTGATGACATCTACCCTGACAATGTTAGTCCTGCTGTGAGGATTGGGATGCGGCATATGGATGTCACAGAATCGTGTGAGGTAACAGGCAGCCTACAGAGTATCAAAGGCAAAGCATAATCAGAAGAAAAATACTAGGGAATAATTCTAGCATGTAGGAACATGTAGAAAAGCTGTCTAGATACTCAACAATTTCATTTTCTCCTTGTGGCACACAAAAATACATTTCCCAGCCTCCCTGGCAGTTAAAACGAGGCCCTGTGATTGCATTCTGGCTAATGGAATTTGGTAGAAGTAATGGACGGTGCTGTCAAACCTAGCCACACATCCCACCGTATGGTCTTATACATATTCTCTTCTCCCTCTGTGGCATCTGTTGAGGCCAAATGTTGAAGATAATGGCATTTTAAGATGACAGGAGCCTGAATCCCTAAGTCATCACTTAAAGGAGTTGCCCAGGAGAGCTCCCTACCTACACTGAATTGTGATGCATGATATAAACTTTTATTTGGGGTTTTTATGTTAATGCAACCCATGTAGCCTATCTTAACTAACACTGTGCTATAATAATAAGATAATTATAGAATATATTTACACAACAGGTATGTGTACATATACTTATATATGAGGTATATATATCTCATGAAGGAGAGGCTCCGTAAAAGGAGAGGTACTTTCCTTTTATGTTGTGAAGAACATAAATGTTCATTTTGTGCTGTTCTTAGGCAAAGATGTCATAAGGAAGTCATGATGACATTCAAGTTTGCATCTGGCTTGCTCAGGGGAAGCACATTTGCCTGGAAATCTGAGGGAAATCTCTCCCTTGGAGTTGACAGACACCCAGGCCCTTTGCACCAGTTCATCTCAGCTGCTGAGGTTTCACCTTGCATGATCTGCTGCCAGAGTGTCAGCTTGGAGACAGCCCTGTCCCTCCTCCTCTCAAACTCCCCAGGGACACTCAGCATTCTAACCGGGAGGACCCAGGAGATACTCTCAACTCCAGGCAAGTAGGGAAACCTGTTCTATAGGGAGCACAGCTGTTACAAAACATCTCAAAGCAGTGAGTTTTGCATGTCTGCTTATTGCTATGTTCATTCGCCCAACAGTTCAGACATGCACATATTTGCTGCTTAACTTTCTGCTGAAGCCATCAGAACAACTGATACGATAGATCCTGCCCAGAGACTGAAACCACCTTGCAGCCCTTCAAGGCTGCCTAATTACGGATGGTAGGACAGTGGTGCTTTCCCTGGAAACCACACTCTCTTTGTCCAGGGGTGGTAAGAGAGCTTAGTTATCTTGGACTTCAAATTACCTCTGCCGCAAGCTTGGGCATCACCCCTCTCCGGACAAGGCTTTATTCTAGCCTAACACCTTGAGATCCCTAGGGAGGGCTGGGCATTTCATCCTTCCACTTAACAAAGACTACCCTCCTTTGGACCAGTTAATTGGCTTTAATCCCTGGCAGAGAATGTTGCCCCAGTGAGCAACAGACTCTGGCCAATGGTTATACAGACCACGTGAGGAACTATGAATACAGTGAGAGATGTGTGAACACAACTGAATGAAATCTGAAGGCTCTCATCCCACTGCAGGCTGTTAAGTGCAGCTGTAACCATTATCTTCACAGACCCATTTGAGGCTGAAGGCATCTCCTCAATTCCCTAGTACTTAGAAATTCCAACCCGCACTGTCTGTTGCGGTGACTAGCCCCCTTTACCTCACTCAACTCTCTTTTCTACCATTAGGACTGGTATAAGTTAAAGTGTGTCTCCCCAAAGAGATACATCAAGGTCCTAACCCTCAGTATCCGAAATGTGACCTTATTGGGAAACAGTGTCATTGCTGAGAGTAGGGTAGCCCTTAATCCAACGTGACTGGTGTTCATTTATTTATTTTTTGTTAAGCAGGCCCAGGCTGGGTTCAAACTTGCCACCCTGGTGCACAGGGCTGGTACTTTAATCACTGAGCTCTGGGCACCCAGCCAGACTAGTGTTCATTTAGAAAACTGTGAAGATGCAGAGAGAGAGAGAGGGAAAGCATGATGTGAAGACAGAGACAGAGATCGGAGTGATGTGTCTCTAAACCAAGGAAAGCCAGTGATTGCCAGCCATTGCCAGAAGCTAGGAAAGAGGCATGGAACAGATTTTCCTTTAGAGACCTCAGAAAGAACCAATCCTGCCAATACCTTGCTTTAAGAACTGTGAGAATATAAACTTTTGTTATTTTACATCACCAAGTTGTGAAATGTTGTTATGGTGAAATAGGAAACAAATACAAGGCTAGACAGCCCTTTCTGAGCCTGGATTTCACGGCCACGGCCAGCATCCTCTTTCCAGCGCCTTTGCCCATGCAGCCAGTCTCACCAATCCCAACCTGGGATAGGGCACATCATTTAATTTCTCTGTTCCTGTTCCTAGGTTGTCAAAGTGATAGCAAAATGAGATGACTCGGTTATGTGCAAAGTCACTGTCTCCAACCACAACTTGACCTCCTCTGAGCCTGGGCAACCTATCATCACATTGAACTAAGTATCACAGAGGTTCTCATGGTGTGAAATCAAAACTTTGCCTTTCTTTTTCATTTGAAATGTATTTAACTTCTAAGAATGTTAGAGGGTGATAGGGAATTTTCGTGTCTTGCATTTTCCTTTGTGTAGTATCACTTGCCTGAGGTTAACAAGTAGGAAAACTTGGATTCGAATCCAGGTCCACCTGACTCCAGAAACTTCTCTCTCCATTCTGTTCCACTCCAGCTTCTTGTCTCCTCACTCCACTAAAATTGCTCTTTAAATGGTCACCAAAGGCCATTTAGTTGCCAAAGCTGATGTTTTCTTTCTAATTCTTTGTTTTCATATCCTTGGTGGCACTGGAAATTGATGACTTCCTCTTCTTTCTTGAAATTGTTTATTTCTTCTGCATCTGCTGCTTTTCTGGGCCTGTCCTCTCACTGACTGCTTCTCCTCCAGCTCCACTTCCTTCTCTCTTTCCCTAGTATGCGTGTGCCCCAAGGTCATCTTGGGCCATCTTTTGACCCTCTCTCTGCAGTCTCTTGGTCATTGAATTCGATCTCTTATCTTCTGTTGATATAATCTTACAGGGTATCTGACAAATCTTTCTAGTCCTGAGAATTTTTCTGAACATCCGCATTCTAGCTGCCTCTTAGACATCACTGCCTGATCATCTTGCTGCTTTAAACTCAATATATCAACAAATAAATTCATTAAGTTCCTCCTCCTAGACCTGCTGGGTCCTTACTTTTATGTGTATCTTCCCACCCACTGAAGTCAGAGATTCCTTCCTTCATCTTCTTCCACCTGCAATCCAGGTTAAGTTCAGTCAATTCTGACCACCCCAATCTCTCCTATCTTTTCTTCCAGTTCCCACTACCACCCTTACCTTCCTCACTCCCTCACCATATAAATCAGTACCATGCCAGGCATCTGATGGAAATTTAGCAAATGACAACTATTGTTACTACAGCCATCTCTCTTCCTTCTAATGTATGTCATACCTGGTTGTCAATTCAGTTCTAAAAGCATGGTTGTGAGCATGCCACTCTTCTGATCAGAAACCTTCAGTAGCTTCCTACTGCCCAAGTATAAAGTCCAAACTCATTGCCTCATATAAACCCTGCACATAACCCTCACCTATCTTTACAGCTTGATTTTTAACCATTCATTTCCCTTCATGAGCCCTTTGCTCCAGCCAAACTGAACCACTATTTCTTTTATAAACACTCCACACTGTCTCACCTGCTTTCCCACTACCTTTGTTGACAGTCTATTTTCCTAGGGTATACTCCTTTTCCCCTTTTTGGCACATCCAAATCCTACTTATTCTTCAATGCTAGTTCCAATGACACTTTCATAAAGCCATAAATAAATGCTCTGTCCTGCCTGCGTAACTAGAAGTTTTTGCTCCAGCCTCTGAGTTTTCATAGCCTCTCTCATGACAGCTGACATTTTCTTTGTGTATTAAAGTTATGTGTATTAATAATGGACACCCTTTGTTAAAATCTTACTTGATCCTACTTAATCCTCCTAATGATTTTATGAGGTATACTATCTCCCCCATTTTGCAGGTTAGGAAACCAAAGATAAGACCTTAAGTAACTTACGGAAAGGTGTGTAAGTGGTGGTGTTGGGATTCAAAGGGAGAGAGCGGGCTGCCCCAGAGCCCACATTTCTAACTACCCATAGAGGAGAACACTACCATGATTTACTAGATTGGGAGTTCCCAAATGACAAAAACCCTTGCATGCTTCATCTTTGCTTCTCCCCATCTTTACTTCTAATGCCATTTATGGTACTTTAAAGACATTCAGTGAAAAGAGGCAGACTAGGTCAAAGGTTGCCTTTCTCTCATCTGTAGGTAGGTAAATTATTGAGTGTTATATGGTGTTTGATGCAAATACTGTGGTTCCATTTACCCTCTGCTTCCTCTTCCTTTTTCTTTCTTTTCTGCCAGTTTTCTGCTCTCAGGCTATAGAGAAGAAAGGGCAGCGGGGCCTCTTTCTACTCTAAGGAGACCTCAGAGGAGTTCCCCGGAGCAGCACTCAGGGGGGCGGCCCTCTTCAGCTGGCAGCTGCTCCACCTCAGGGTTTGCCAAAGAACAAACTTCTTGAAACAAACACAGTGGAATGGGACCTTTTATTATCTCCAGATGGGATTGTGCAGCCTTGGAAGTGGCTGAAATAATTTTGCTGTGCCTAGATCACACTTCTGTTACCTTCCAAAAGGAAAGGTCCTTTTACTGAGAAGTGGTAAATCACGAGACCTAGAAAGCCAGCTTGGATTAAACTCTGCTGATAGACGTCCTCCTCCCCACATTGAGGTGTTCTGAATTTCCTTTTTATTTAACTTTGTACCACTCTTCCTATTTTAAAATAAGATATTGGGTGGGAATACACACACATATACACACACAAACACACACACAAAGACGGTAAAAACTATTGTTATTTTTAAGTTCTTATCCAAAATTTAGATTTAAAAAAATAGGAATTAAATCTGAAAGTGGAAATACACGTCCTTTCGGGTATCATCACAAAAGGAAGTTATGATATCTGTAGTCCTTTTACTTCTACTCTGTTGGTGGTGGCCAGCCTAGCAGTTTCCACATCCAACGAGCCTGATAAACATCAGTGAACGAATACCATACATATTTACCATTTGGGCTATAACAATATAAAATATACTTTAAAAATTGACAGTGCCACCTATTGGTGATGATATAAAGTGTAAAATGATCATTTACATAATAAGCTATTTCGGGTTTCTCGGTCAGTGGTAACTTATTCCCACAGAGATTCTATGAGTAATTAAGGAGCTGAGAGGAAAACCTGGTTCCTGAAGAGGGGCTGAAGTTTTCCACTGGGCTGTTCCCTGTTGGTTGCCGAACAGGTGCTCAGTACTTTGGAAGACACCAGATAAGTAAAAACACATCCCAGTGGCACCTGTGGCTCAAAGGAGTAAGGCGTCGGGCCCCATATGCTGGAGATGGTGGGTTCAAACCCAGCCCCGGCCAAAAATTGCAAAACAAACAAACAAAAAACACATCCCCTGCTTTTAAGGAGCCTCTTATCTAGTTGGGAAGAGGTCTACCTACCAAAACAATAAAGTAATAGCCATAGGAGGATGAGGTGGAAGGATTATTTGAATCCAGGAATTCAAGGCTACAGTGTGCTATGCCTGTGACTAGCCACTGCACTCCAGCCTGGGCACAGAGCAAGGTCTTCTCTAAAAAAGGCAAATAAAATAAAATAAGAAATAGCCTGACACTAAAATATGTGTTCATCCCATACATGTGGTTAGATTTCATATCTTATATGGTAAACCTACTTTCTGAACCCCCACGACAGTTTTTGGACCCAGAATATGATACCTCAAAGTACGGCACCTGGGTAGACTTTTGAACTACAGATTGGAAAGCCTCAAAAATAAGCTATGATCTTTTCTTACCCTCTTCTCTCCCAGCTCTCTTTTACCTCTAATGCAAATCATAGAAACCAGAATTTCTCTTCAAGGTATGTCACAGAAGCTAGAACTCCTCTCTTCCAAAACAAGCCCCAAGACCTAGAAAATCATTCTCTCCCTTCTCGCTTGAAAACTTTCATTATAGAGGGGTCCTGCCCCACACCTGGGAGCAGGGAATGTTACACAGAGAAGGCCAGAAGACTCTGAAGAGAAAGGCAGGCCTTTCTGCACCACCCCCACTCTTGAGTTTATTACCGTTAGATCCCACTCTAGATTTTGTCCAATCACATTTCTACACAGCTGTTGGTCTGTCATTACACTTATAAAAATAAAATTTTTCCTGGGTCTGTGGGTCTTCATTTCTGAAGGCTCCCCTGTCATGTAAAATTCAAATGAATTTGGTATCCTTTTTTCTTCTTAATCTGTCCTTCATTATAGGAGTGTCAGCTGTAACCCTCATAATAGGTGAGAATACCTTTCTACCACTACCCCAGGAACAACTCTGTGTTTCTCCCCACTTACCTGAGGACTAGTACGCCCTAGTACCTGGGACTTAGTAGGCAATTGATAAGTACCATGAAGTAATTGAATAACTCATGCCTCTTTGTTAGACACGTGTGGCTTATAGAATATTTTAAATGAAGTAAGTTAAAACAGACCAGAAAATACATATAAACACAGGAAGTGGGGCTTGAATTGAGTTCATCAAGGGATTTATAACCAAATGAAGATGAAGCAATCAGTACAAGGAGATATCTATTACTCTCAGATTTGGTTTGAACATGAGATTTTTGTGGTTTGCTGTTCCAACCCAAACTTTTTCCTCAGGCAAAGACTGGTTTTTTGCTCAAAGTCCAAAAGCAAGGGAAGAGAAGAAGGCAGATGGTGGGTAGTTGCAAGCTGTAAAAATACTGTATGTTTTACCCCTGGAAGTCTTACAGTCAGGAGTAATTCCTGGATTATGCAAGTAGCCTAGAAATATTTTTCCTTCTTCCTGCCACTATGTACTGCAAAGTATTCCTATGATATTTGGCAATATGTATCAAATGTCTTAAAAATGTCTAAGTAAATATGCTAAGGAAATAACTGGAAATGTGAACAGAGGCTTTATGAAACAAAGGAAAAAAAACAAAAAATGTATTTAATATGAAGTTAAGTCAAAAAAATTTTTAGTTAAGTTTTGCTACAGATATAAGATAATTCTCATTTAATATTAACACAAAATTGTGTATATATAGTTTATCCCTGAATAGAATGATTTTGTTCTATTCCAAGAAAAATTTTAGAAGTCTTTAAAATTTAGTTGGTGTTCTGTCTAGCTCATCCATTTATTCCTGCTTTCCTTCTTCAACTACTGACTAATCTTTGATTAAAATACTTTACTCCTGAAAAGGAACAGGTAGAAAATTGATAGTAATGTCAAAATCACAATGGGTTTCTGTCTGGGTCAGTTGCTTTTCGCACAAAAATCCAAATATTGAAGCCATGAAGATTGCTAAGGAAGAAAGGAATCCTTTAATACTACAGACATCTTGTCAGCAGAGTGGTGGAAGCTGTCTCAAATCCAAATTAGTCTCTCCGATTAAATGATATCATAGGCTTTTAAAGGAGGGGGCATGTGTGCTGGAGCAGGTACCTCACTAGGGGCCATATCCATAGTTTGGGGAGGATGGTGAAACTGGGGGCTAGGAAATCTTCTCTTGGCCTCCAGAATCTCAACTCCTTTGTCTTGTAGAAAATCCATCATTTTGGGCTCTGTGTGTTGGCTCATGCCTATAAACCCAGCACATTGGGAGGATCACTTGAGGCCAGAAGTTTCAGTCTGTCATTTCTAGGAAACAACTGAAAGGGTCAACTAGTTACTTAAGGAAGAGGATTATAAAAAACACAAAGAGGTTCATGTCATAGGATATAGTAATGCACTTGTTTTCTGTCTACATAACTATGCAAATGACTTCTGTTTAAGTCAATGCAAATTAATTTTCTCTGATAGATAATATAAATCTTTGTAAATCAAATCTGTTTGAACTAGGTGCAACATCTTACTGGTTCTCTCATTAATTAGGTAAATAAAATCTTTGATGTATTTATTTTATGTTTATATAAGAAAAAAATTTTACCTTATTTTGAAAATTTCTGTAGCACTATATAGTTACTATTGCCTAAATTTTCTACAATAAACATATTTAGTAAATTTTCCTTTTTTTTTAAAAGACAGATTCTCACTATGTTGCCCTGGGTAGAGGAGTGCTATGGTGACATAGCTCACAGCAACCTCAAACTCCTGGGCTCAACTGATCCTCTTGCCTCAGCCTCCAGAGAAGCTGGGCCTACAGGTGCTCGCCACAACACCTGGCTTGTTTTTAGAGACCGGGGAGGAGGGGTGTCTCACTCTTGCTCAGGCTGGTCTCTTGAACTCCTGACCTCCAGCAATTCACCCTTTTCAGGTCTCCTAGAGTGCCAGGTTCATAGGCGTGAGCCACTGCATCTGGCCCCAACATCATAGATTCATTTTTCTGACTTTGAGCTTTACATAAAAGAAATTAGATGCTTGTAGTGTGTTCTCATTTGTGCCTGGCTTCCTTTATTCATTGTCATGTTTTTGAGACTTAACTATTTTGTTGCATAAATTTTAGTTCCTTCTCCCTCCTTGCTGCGTAGTGATCCATTACACAAATAGATCACAATTTATTCATTCTCCTGTTGGTGGGCTTTCAGATTGTTTCTGGTCTGGGGCTATTATGAATAGTAAGCTTATCAACATTGTTGCATGTATTTTTAGCTGAAAATATGAATATAGTTCTGTTGACTCAAGCATGTATTAATTTAAAATCTGAAAAAATAAAACTCAAAATACATAAAAATCAGTTACCCTTTTTTCTCTCCATATCATTCTGCCAATATAAAATAATCTTTTGATTAAAAAACTCTTTTCAAATGTAAATGTATTCCAGAAGAGTTAATTTTCATTCATGTCTAATTGTGAATTTCTATACCCTGATAATGAGATAAGCAGCTAGTGAGAACTTTCCAATAGTTCTGGAAGCCAGTGTATGAGGGAATGAGTGAATGAGTGTATGAGGGCGTGGGAGGGAATCTGGGGTGAGGAATTGGGAGTGGGAGATTTGAATCTGACAGAGGCAGTGAGCGTTGGGCTTTGAGGGTGGGGCCTGGGAGAAGGAGCCAGGTGGTGGGAGACTATTGACTTTTCCAGTTCACTCAAGGTCTTAGCTATTTCCCTTTGAAAGAATCACTACAGTGACTGTTGATATGATTTATTTGTTTTAAAACATTTACAGTTGCCAAAATGCTTTTATGTTCATTACCTGGTGATCTCGCTCTTACAACAAGAGGGTTGGTATTTTCATAACTGTCCTTGTTTTAGTTGTTTAGAGTTTAAAAGTGGGTATCATGGTTGGACTGGTAGATTAGGATTCCAACCCCTCCCCACTGAGGTGAGGCTCTGTAATCTCTGTAATCCTCTCCAGATGCATTTGGTACCTCCCTATTCAGTCCTCATCTCAGAAACAGGGAAAAAAGGAGGAATTAAAAAGCTAGAAGGAGTGGAAATTATATCTTATTACTTCCTTTACTATTAAATATATTAGATTCTAAGGGACATATCAAAGGTCTATTGAAGGCCAAAAAGAGCAGTTCAGACTAGCAAGGTTTACACTTTGCCCTTCTGCAAGTGAGCAGGGATCCAGTGTGGTTGAGTGGAGTTGGTGAAGGTGCTTTGGTGATTTGGACAGGTATAACTCAGCAGGCTTGGTGGGGATAGGGCATGGGAATAGTGATGAGGGTGGTATTTGAGTCGCTGAGCACAATCCAAGCTGGAAGGAGATTTTAGTATTTGGGGGTAAGAATGGTACAATGGACAGAATATCCTAAAGAAGGTGTGTCTGGGTTTGTGAGTGGGATTTCAGGTAAGGAGGCTGCAGTGGTTTAGCTGCAAGTCTGACCTTGGAGGTGATAAACACAGAGGCCCAGGTAAGGGTGTTGTCAAACATCTCAGGGGATCTGGGAAGGGAGATATTTTTTCTCAAAAAGGATTTTCGGAACTTATATCTGGATTTGTGGTATTTGAGATCTCCAGACTTTGGTTTAACTGAGCTTGCCAGGAAGCACACTTAGCAGTCCTAACATCAGATGACAGGGGAGGTGGCTCTGAGCTTCTTTGGATGGCCAGCAGAATGGGATTCATCTGAGAACCTCTGACAGATACTCTCTTCTGTCCTTAGCGTTAGTGCCTTGAGGAAGGATTAGGGCTGATCCATGCCAACTCCCTCACCGGGCTCACTCTGATTTGGCAAGCTTATTGTTGTTGACAGCTTCCAGGTGTGTGTTTTCTTAGAGATAGATTCCATACGAGAAAAATGCTACTCTTGTGGCCAACGCATTAAGTTAATAAGTAAACAAGTTGCAAAACGCTGAAGGAAAACAGGAAGATGTTTCCAGGCTTCCCACTGAGCTCATTGGGAACTGCTTGTCTGCCACTTCCCACAGAAGGCCCGACAACTATGCTGTAAATGGGTGTGTTTTAGCCTTTTTATTATTATTATTTTTTATTTTTTTGAGACAGAGTCTCACCCTGTTACCCTAGGGTTGAATGCTGTGGCATCATCATAGCTCACAGCAAACTCAAACTCTTGGCTCAAGAAATCTTCATGCCTCAGCTTCCCAAGTAGCTGGGACTATGGGCATCCACCACCATGCTCAGCTCATTTTTTTAAATTTCACTTTTAGTAGAGATGGGGTCCCACTCTTGCTTAGGCTAGTAGACTTTTCTTCTTCTTTTTTTTAAAATTAAATCATAGCTGTGTATATTAATGCAACCATGGGGTACAATGTGTTGATTTTATATGCAATTTGAAATATTTTCATCGAACTGATTAACATAGCTTTCATGGCATTTTCTTAGTCATTGTGTTCAGACATTTATATTCTACATTTAGTAAGTTTCACCTGTACCCTTCTAAGATGCACTGTAGGTGTGGACCCACCAATTACTCTCCCTCCACACATCTCCCTCTCCCCTCCCCTTTCTTGTCCCTTTTCCCATATTCTTATGCTGTAATTGGGATATAGCTTTCATATGAAAGCTATAAGTTAGTTTCATAGTAGGACTGAGTACATTGAATACTTTTTCTTCCATTCTTGAGATACTTTGCTAAGAAGGATATTTTCCAGCTCCATCCATGTAAACATGAAAGAGGTAAAGTCTCCATCCTTTTTTAAGGCTGCATAATATTCCATGGTGTACATATACCACAATTTGTTAATCCATTCGTGGTCAATGGGCACTTGGGCTTTTTCCATGACTTAGCAATTATGAATTGGGCTGCAATAAACATTCTGACACAAATATCTTTGCTATAATGTCGTTTTTGGTCTTCTGGATATATACTTAGTAGAGGAATTATAGGGTTGAATGGCAAAAAACAAATGTTTTAAAGTTTGTTCTTATGCCGTAAGACCCCAGCACTGTGTATCCATGGCGAACTTCTCATTTAATTTGCAACATAAGCAGTATTATATCCACTTCAAA
>CAUYON010151933.1:0-10507 GCA_963573935.1 Arctocebus calabarensis | reverse complement strand
AGCGATTCTCTTGCCTCAGCCTCCCTAGTAGCTCGGACTACAGGCGCCCGCCACAGCGCCCGGCTATTTTTTTGTTTTGCAGTTCGGCGAGGCCGGGCTTGAACCCGCCACCTTCGGTATATGGGGCCGGCGCCCTACTCGTTGAGCCACAGGAGCCGCCCCATTTAACCATTTTTTTATGTCTTCTCAAAATTTCAGAAGTATATCTCTTTAATTGGAGTCCAAAAGTTACTTCATTTTATGTTCTAGAAGATTTTTCAAGGTACCGGTCGGTCACTTTATATTTTTAACTTTTTAAAGATTTCTTTTAAATGTGGTGTTTTAGCTTTTCTTTCATTTCCATATTATCTTTTAATTTGTCTACATATTTTAACTTTATTAACACAAGGATTCATAATTTTTTCATGAATAAGATCTGTTCAAACTCAGCACTTGTTGCAAATCTAGAAATATAGTGACAGAATAAAAGTGGGAAATAATGCTTTTGTAGGAATTTTTTTTCCTTAAGTAGAAAATTTAATTTTTTAAGTTAATTCTTTACTTGATTTAAAGATGATTTATAAACAATACGTTGACTCTTAAAGGATTCACTACCAATGTTTTATTCAGTATTTTAGCTTAGATAATTCTTCTCTACAAATACTTTAAAACTCAGATCAAATAGCTATTGTTTTATAGAATACTTCTCAAATCCACATACAAATTATTTACTTCTTTTTGATTGTAAATAACTCATTTGTGCCTCTTATTTAAAAAAATGTATTTACTTACCTATTATTTCTTAATTCAACAAACAACTTGAGCATCTACTATTTGTCAGGCACTGAAATACGCACTAGCTTTATACTAATGAGTGAAATGGTGTCCCTGCTCCCAGGAAGCTTACATGTCACCTATTATTAGAACTCTTTCATTGCATTAACAAATATTTACTGAGTGCCTTTTATCTATTAGACTATTTAGGCTCTTCGAATACATCTTTGAAAAGAACATGTAAAGATTTTGCCCTCATGACATTCACAATCTAGCAGGAGGAGATAGTCAATAAACCATAACAATATAAATCATACTGTGTCATAGAGTGATAAGTTTCATGAGTGATAAGTTTCATGGTATAAAGGAAAAAAGAGTAAGATTTAAACGACTTGGATATACCTGATGATTGGACAGGAAGAAAGGACTGATATAGTATTAAATAGGATCGTCAGTGTTGACTTCCCTGGGATGACAGTTGAACTGATAATTGAAAAATATCAGAGAGTTGGGAAGTGAGTATCTGAGGTAAAAGTATTCTAGGTAAAGAGGATAGCCATACAAAGGCCCCAATTCAAGAATTCCAATACAGGAATGTGTGGTATGTTAAGAGTCACAGTATTCCCAGAAAAGAGTAAGCAAGTAGAAATAAAAGCCTGCCAGCCATAAAAAAAAACTTGCAGGTCAATGTATAACTGACCTCCTTGGCGAGGATAGTCTACAAAATTCTAGAACAGAAGATGTTGAGATGTCTTGCTATGTTATTTCTATGCCTTATATTGCAGTTAGCAAAAGTTCTATGTCTTTTGTGCATTGTTTTCTTTTTTCTCCTCACCATAATATATACAACTTCCTCTTTAAAAATAATATACGTGAATAAATTTACAAATTTTTCTTTGATTCATAATAAAAGTAGAGTCAACATTACAATCATGTATGCCCTCTGAGCAAATCAGAGAAAATTTGTAAGAAAGTAATTAAATACACCTGATTTATTGTTAATCTTTCTGTTGGAAGTTTACACATGAAGAAACAGAATGACCTTTCAGAATATTACACATATTACAGTTTTAAGGACATAATAGGTGTTGCAACTTAGGCTAAATCTACTACATTTGGAGCACGTTTTTTTTTTCTAGTTCCATGTCTGGAGGAAGGCCTTCAATGACCAGTGGCTTGCAATCAATTACAAAAAAGGCAGATATTTTCTATTTTGTAAAACCAATGACTCTGGATCCTTAAATTTAGTCTGAGCCAACAACAGCAACAACAACAACAACAAGATACAAAAGATGTGACCTGGAGACCTAAGTAAATTACTTTTTTTAATTGGACTTCAAAGAAATTCTTTGACTGATTATTTGTGAGAATAAAGTAATAATTGTAGGGCTAATATTACAGTTTAATGGAGGATCAATTTCCCTGTAACTACAAGGAGACTTACTAGCAGTACTGGTCATCGACCAAATCTCTGAGTACATAACTTATCCCCTCTAATATTTATAGGAGTAGAATAAGAGACTGGAGAAAATAAAACTGCTCTTCGTTTCAAGATCTAAACCTGGCTCTGATGACTGGTTTGTGCCTCATGGTTGACCATATCTATTTTAATTCTCACTTCCCAATAAGCTCTTCAACCCCTGAGTTCTTCTTCCTTGTAGCATATAGCAGTTCTTTCCCAAGTCCTTGCCATTTCCAGTGAGGGTCACTGTATTTATTCAGTGCCAGTAACTGAGGAATAAATTCTTACGTCTTTGGTAGCATCTTCACTATTGTTTTGCAAATTAACTTACTGAAACAGAATAGTGATAATGTGTTATTATAGTTAAGGTTAATAAGCTACTGATTAACTCTAGAGGATACAATTGTAGACACATTATTTAAAAGGTCTGTTTTGTTAAACTGACTGATAAATGAGCAAAACATTTATGTGGGTGACATATTAACTCATGCTTGGAATTTTGAGCCAAGTACAGCTAGTTCAATTTCTTTTCTATTCACCTTTCTGTCCCTCTCAACGTTAGCTTTACCTGAGGTTGAGTCCTTGTACTGTTTTAGACTCTCATTTATTGAGAGAGTTAAGCTTCCAGGAGCTTCTAGCAATTCACTTTAGTTTTTGAGCCTCAGTCAACTTACTTGTAGTTTGATAGGGCTTACCTGGCATTGTTCATAGGAGAGACTGTTGTTTGAAAAGAATTTGTCCTCTATCTGGGATCATGTGCGATAATTTTTTTGCTTTCCTGGGCCATTTATAAAAGATGATCTTATCTCCTTTTCACTGTAAGCAAGTAATTATAAAAGATGATGTAAGCCTTTTTGGTCAAGACTTAACCAAAATAATATTATTTCACCAAAAATACTTTCTGTTAAATATATTCAGGGAATTACTTGGACACTGTGCTGGCTTTCCTTTGATACTCTGTTTTGTTACATAGCACAGCCATTAAGTGATATGTAGTGTATTCCTCAGGAGTGTAATGTTATAATGGATTAGATAGCTGGTTTCCATCAGGTGGGGAAATGTATTCTTCAATTCACCTCAAAATAGCTACTTTGGATATTTTACAATCATATTTTGTACCTACCAAAAACTGACAAAATATCTCACCATGCAAAATTGCCCATTATTGTCATTAACTGGCTATTTTAAATACATGAGACTATTTCTGATCCAATGACTAATGAATAATTTGGTTAAAATCTATGAATATAAATTTAACAAGTGCATTTATCTAGCCTATCGTTTACAATTACCCACTTATATGTGTAGTAACAGGCTTTGGCAGACAAAGATAGCAAAAAAGATACCAAATGATTTAGAGGTAGATGTAACTGTCAGTTTGGCTTTCCAATTGTGTGGAGACATTCAGTAATCTAGGAAGATCTTGGAAAACATATTATATTTCTGGAGGTAGGAATGATGTTTTAAACCATGGAGCTCTTTTTATCCCCCTGGACATAGTCTTTGTATCAAGGATTGGCATGTGACTTAATTGGGCCAATGAGGGGGATTCTTGTTTGCTATTCTTTCTGTAGGAACTAAAGGAAAGAATATATATAGTAGGACATGGTGGTGGGAGCCCGTTTTCTCAGATACTCAGGGGTTGAGGCAGGGGGATCCTGGAAGACAGCCCAGGAGTTTGAGGTTTCCGTGAGCTATGTTTGTGCCTAAGTGAAGGTGAGAACTTATCTCTTAACATATTCTTCTTTTCATTTTTTTAAATTATAAAATGAAAAGAATTTAGAACTCCAGTTACTACCGGAAGAGGGAGCAACTCAGGGAGCTAGCCTTAGTCAGAAACAAATATTGGGGAGACAGAAAAAAGATTAGGACAGAAACTGAGTTCCTGAATACTTTCTTCAGTTTCTGAGTTAGCCCATCTTAAAATATTTTCTTCAGTTTCTGAGTTAGCCCATTTTGAAATTCCAGCTGGAAAATCTGTTCAAACCTGCCTTGCAATGTCTGGCCACATTTATTGGGTGGGGCAAGAAAGGCCAACCCCTGTGTGCACGTATGTCCCTGTGCATGTGTGTGGGGAGTGGGACCAGGCTGTGCAGATGTGCAGATGAGGTGCTTAACCAGGCTTCCCACACGCCAGTACCACCCATGGTTTGGAGGGGGTAGATTTGGAACAATCACAGTGATTCCTCAGTACTTTAAATACCTCCTTGTTGTGTGACTGGAGACGCAAGGGGACAGCAGCTTTGCCTCAGGTGCAAGCTCACTTCTGTAATGTTAAAAGGTGCAAGAAGCAGGCTATTGCTCGAGTTTGGCATGTAGCAATGATCTTTATTTCTGGGCACCTTTTATACTCTGGTGGTCACGTACACACTTAATCAATGATCTAAAACATTTACCATTATCTAACTTCTTCTATTTAATTCTAAACCTAAGTGGCAGACATCAAGTCTGCACAACAACAAATGTTTTTCTGCTTTACCTTCTCTCTAAAACATGTGTCATCCATTTGTGTAAAAGTTCTAAAAAAATCTAAAGCTGCAGGGGAACTTAATCTTTTAAGTTTTCTATGTGCCCATTAAGTTAACTTCCAATGGATTTTATGACTCTGTTTTTCCACAGCCGTTAAGACAATGTGTATTTAATAGTTGTCAACCTCTGGGCTGTATCAACAAGCAGGGGGCTCTCAAACTCTGACTCTCTTGGGCTTGATGGCTACATAGCTTCAGAGTTTCTGTTTATGGGTTTTATCTCCAATAAACAGCCTCTGTGTATGCCTCACAGCAGCCCAGCTCTCTTGCTTTTTCTGTGTTAGCAAAAGTCATGTTAATCTGTTATTTCCCAGTCTCAATAGAGCATATATGTGGGTATTTTTATCCCACACTTCCTAGTATTTCTCCTAGAAGTTTACACATGATAAAACAGAATGAACTCTCAGAATAGTATACATAATTTTCCAAATCACCAAAGCAATGCTATTCACTCAATATTTTAACATATGACACATATGATGTCAGCAATTATGGTTTTCATTGAAATTCTTATCAAAATAAGTGAAGATGTTGTGACCCTATTTTATCCATGAATTTCTTATCCCCCAAATGGAGAGATTGTTGTCTAGAAATACTCACCATTTGCTTCAAATCCTAGCACAATGTATGGCATTTAGTAAGCACAATGTGTGATGAGTGAACAAGGGCAGGAGAAGGTGTAGAGTGAAACAGAAGACAGTCAAATGGTGACTAATGTCAAAAAGAGTCAAGTCATATCTTCATACCTTACAACTAGAGTGACTTTCACTTAATGACTGGAAGAGCCAAAGAATGAGGGTGGTGCCTGTGGCTCAAAGGAGTAGGGCACCAACCCCATATACCAGCAGTGGTGGGTTCAAACCCAGCCCTGGCCAAAAAAACTGGAAAAAAAAAAAAAAAAAAAAAAAGGAAGAGTTGAATGATATCCCCATGCCTTACAATCTGAATGAGTTTCATTTAATGATCATTACAAAAGCGAAAAACATAAAGTAATAAATGTTTGTGTATCATTAAGAACAATTTGGAGGTGGTAAATTAATTCTGTTAATGTTATTTAAAAAATTTTAAAGGGTAACTTCATGTGGATTCTGTTTTCCTTTTTTTTTTAAATTTCATGTGTAAATCACTTCAAATATTGAATCCAGATGGTGCAGTCTCAAAGGTTTCATATTTACACACAGTCCAATATTCTTTTCCAAATTAAATGTGAAAGCATCACTTCATACTACCAGCACTAAACTCTGCATGAAAATGTGACAGTGCTCAAACACGGGGGCTACCAGGGCCTTCCTTGTCTCTTTGAGAATGCCACAGTGTATTGTTAATACTCATCTCCTGTGAAGGTCCTCTCTCCCTCTCTGTTCTTTCTTTCTTTCTCTCTCTTCCTCATTCTTCCTCCAGAAAAAGACAAAACTAGATAATAGTTTAAAAGGGAAAAGATTTCTCATGTTGATCCTTCATTCACGGCCTATGTTCCATCTACTCACACACAACCACAGAGTGAGAGAGAAATGTCATGTGAGTTTTAAAATGTGAGTAATAACTGAAAAATACTTTCTCTGAACAAAAATTTCAGACCCCTTCTCATTTTTGTGTAAAATGTTTTATTCATGGTGATTATTACCTGTGAACATGAGCAGTACTCCAAAAAAAAAAAAAAATTACTGGCAATATCCCTAGCAACATAATTCAAGAAAAGTTTATATTTATATGAATCAGTAGATACTGTTCTTCAGAATCCTTCCTAAGAGCACAGATTCTGCTCAAAGGAAGTCAGTTGTAGCTAATTCCTTACAGTTTCATGCCAGATTCTTGTTACCACTGGCTTTCTCTCAGTGCAGTCTTGTAGATACTTGAAAGCTGAATTATTGGAAGCTGAGTTTTAAAACATCACCTGAGTTCACATTTCACCCTGCCTAGTAATTGTCATTACTATGGTGTGTTATTCTCAGCTGGGGATTTTCTTTTTTAATAAAATGCTGCCTTTATATTTGATTCAAGTGGCTAACACATTTACTCTGTTATGATTTGTATTTCCATTTGATGATTTTTTTATTTTTCCTTCTCCTTTCTGTTTCTAATTTTATTTGGAGGAAACAGAGAGTCAATTTCTTCAAATAACTAGGAAACTTTGTTAATCCAGAATAACACAATCTTGTACTGAAGGATGAGAACAGCAATAGGACTCTGCAGGTCATTCAGCGTTCAAGTCAACTCTCAAACTGTACACTGTGACACTTGTGACTTGTCACACACTTGTGACTTCACTTTAGGCTTTGAACATCTACTTAATTAAAAGAAAGGGAACTTTTATCCTTACTTCTCAGGTCTAATTAATAATTTCTTTACATGCCAGGTCTATTTCGGTTTCTTCTCTCTCTCCTTATAGGCTCATACTATATTCTTTCTTATTCCTAAAACAGGTATTCTGAGAAATCCAGCTAATTATTATTATCAGAATTTTCTCTATCAGGCCTCATTGTGGGTGGCTGATCTGTATAGATTGATTCCTTTTGTGCCATGGCCTAATTGAAAGTGGTACGTGAAGTTCAGCGTCACCCAGCTTTTTCAAGGTAAACCCTCAGAGAGGATTATAAATAGAAATTTTACTTTTGGAATGAACTTCTCTTCATAATTGACATATTTAATAAAATATTTCTTGACTTCTAGTATTTATATCTTTGTATCTAATGTAATTGCCATATGAAATAATCCAATTAAGAAATGAAAAACCACAAAGATATTTATTCCGATTTGCTTACATTATAGTTTCAATGGCTGTAACCCAAAACATAAGTGGCTCTAAGAAGTAAAAAAAATTTTCTATGGTGTCTCCTCCGGTGTCTTACCCACTTTATTTTCTCTCTATTGTACTGAATGATCCTAAATCATAGGGAATGTTTAGTGAAAATTCTGTTTTACAAATATGATATTCACCTATGTCTAGGGATGATGATATTGCTAGGGACATGATTAGAAAAAGAATAAAAATGAAAGCATTCAAATGTAAAATAATTGACCCTTACCGGTAGGGCCAATATGATCTTCAGTAAGGGAGTAATACCAGGCCAGGGCCACATGACTAATAGATATGTTCTGAAAAGAATCAATCCAGCTTTAAAAAATATACATATATAGAAATATGAGTGTGTGTGTATATATATATATCTTATTCTAATTCTAATAAGTGGTTTCCCTTAAATTTATAAAAAATCATACTCGATTATATTTCCCTAATTATAAGTATCAGAAACTATTCAGTGTTTATCAATTGCATATCATGCAAAAGAAGAGAACTGGCACATTTTTCCTTCCGTTTGTTTTGCCAGTTTTCATCTTTGTTGATATTATGGTATTCTGAACTCATATTATAACTATTTCTTTTTATTACATGTCTTCTCTTTTAAGACTTATTTTAAAAAAGAAGAAAAGTTACGGAGGTGCAGGAGTCTGTTCTGAATGTATCTTCTTTGCTCACATATGTGATGTCTGTCACTACTGAACTAGGTGGATCTGGTCAATCTGAGATGTGTGGGCATCTAGGAGCCACTAGTGTGGATATGGGGGTTGTGAAGCTTTCACCTTTTAGAGGAAAGCCTATTGATATGACGGTCAAGGGGAAGCTCCGATGTTAGGATCCAATCTAAAGAGTACTGAAGAGACACATGCTCAAGGATTTGAGGACTACTGAATCCCAGCTACTCCCACCAACACACACACGTATACCTGGATACATGACATTGGCCCTGCATGAAAATATTTTATCTGAGGAATATAAGAGACTCAACAGGCACTAAATTTGGGTTATGAGGTTCCCATTCTCAACCTGCAATAACAGAAGGACCAGGAGGACCCAGAAGGTTTCCTCCAGCTGCAGTGACTTGGAGTTGAGGAACACAAGCACCTACTTAAAGGCCAGGGAACTCATCTCCTTCCATTGTTCTAGGAATACTCATCTAAGGTACTCCTCAGTAGAAGAACCCAGTCTCAGAAGCCAACAAAAATGACAATATTAAATGCAGTGACAAATAGGAAAACAGAAAAGCATCTCAGTGGTCTGTGAGGAGGGTCAGCTACCATCAAAAGCCAACTGGAAATATATAGAGGAAAATCTAGAGGAAAACCTGGACAGATAATAAATGCATGCAAGCACCAAAGAAAATGTAAAATCATCATTCTGGATTTAAAAACTATGATTTTTGAATTAAAAATATAGTAAAAAAATTAATGGAAAAATGTCCACTAAAGAGAGTGGAGTATAATTAGTGGTGTGGAGAAACATAAGTAGAGGCAACTTCTTAAAACCTAAAGCATTTAGACATCGCTCTGGACAGAAATCATTAGTGGAAAAGTAGGATGCTAGAGGAGAACTCTAAAATACTTCTTACCTCACTTTCCTTCCCAATAAAATGAGAATAGTAATAGTATCTCAGAGGATTGTTATAGAAAATTTAAAAAATGTTAATATTTGTGACATGCTTCAAACTATTCTTAGCATAGTATAAATACTATGTGAGTGTCACCTAAATAAATACACGAACCAGAAAATGAAGTAATGAGTAACTCTAAATACTAGTTACTTGAGAAGATTAATGAAATAGATAAACATTCATTTTCAATGCTGGTTTAAATAAAACAAGGAAAGAGAGGAAAACCACAAATTTTGGAATTAGAAGTAAACACCTCTTGGCCAGGCACAGTGGTTCATGCCTATAATCTTAGCCCTCTTGGAGGCCAAGGTGGATGGGCCACTCACCTGAGGTCCGAAGTTCAAGACCAGCCTTAGCAAGAGCAAGACCCAATCTCTACTAATAATAGAAAACTTAGCTGGACATTGAGGTGGATGCCTATATTCCCAGATACTTGGGAGACTGAGGCAGGAGGATCACTTAAATCCTGGAGTCTGAGGTTACTATAGATTAGGCTGATGACATAACATTTTAGCTTGGGCAACAGAGTGAAACTGTCTCAAAAACAAATGTAAGTAAATATCTCTAACATAGAGAAACTTAAATGAATTATGTGTGAACATTTCCTATTAATACAAACCTATGACAACTTGAAGAACCATGAGAAATGAATGATTTTCCATTTAAATCTAAATTACCAATATTGACTTAAAGAGAAGTTAAAAATCTTAGTGGATCTATTACCTTAGAACCTCAAAGTTCCATTTAAATTTAAAAGACACTTTTTTCTGAGAAAAATTGAAAAATCTTCATATTTATTTTAAGAAGGGAATATACCTTAAAATCAGAAACAGAAGGCAATATATATTAAAACAGAAAATGAAGACAATCTAGCTTTTGATGCAAATATTCAAAATAAAATGAATTTAATCAAAACAATAGAGCCAATGGGTTTTTTTTACCAAGAAGGGCAAGAATGGCTCAAAATCAAGACAATAAGTTACAAAAATATTAAATAACTTGCCTACAGTTATTCATCTAGTAATAGATGAAGAAATTTTCACTCTTACTTGTCAATTCACAATAACAATGCTAGAATAATGAAAACAGCATCATTAAAATAGTTAACTTTTATTGAAATAATTCTACTTTATGGTTTTTTTTTTTTTTTTTTGAGACAGAGCCTCAAGCTGTCCCCCTGGGTAGAGTGCTGTGGCATCACAGCTCACAGCAACCTCCAATTCCTGGGCTCAAGCGAGTCTCCTGCTTCTGCCTCCCAAGTAGCTGGGACTACAGGCACCCGCCACAACGCCCGGCCATTTTTTGGTTGCAGCCGTCATTGTTGTTTGGTGGGC
>CAUYON010151931.1:0-13105 GCA_963573935.1 Arctocebus calabarensis | reverse complement strand
TGTGGTATATGTACACTATGGAATACTATTCAGCCATTAAAAAAAATGGAGACTTTACAGCCTTTGTATTAACCTGGATGGAAGTGGAACACATTATTCTTAGTAAAGTATCACAAGAATGGAGAAGCATGAATCCCATGTACTCAAGTTTGATATGAGGACAATTAATGACAATTAATGACATGGTGGGCATGAGGAAAGGGGAGAGCAGAGAGAGAATGAATGAGGGAGGGGTGAGGAAAGGAAGAGCAGAGAGAGGGAAGAAGCTAGCGGGGTGGGGTCTTGGTGTGTGCCACATCTTTTGGAGGCAAAACACGATTGTAAGAGGGACTTTACCCAACAAATGCAAGCAGTGCAACATGGTTTCTTGTACCCTCAATGAATCCCCAACAATTAAAAAAAAAAAAAAAAACTATGATGGAACACTTCATGGGCCACTTTATGCACTAAAAAAGGCAACAATAAAATACATATTTCTGAAAG
This sequence comes from Arctocebus calabarensis, assembly GCA_963573935.1. Classification (NCBI taxonomy): domain Eukaryota; kingdom Metazoa; phylum Chordata; class Mammalia; order Primates; family Lorisidae; genus Arctocebus; species Arctocebus calabarensis. The sequence continues at coordinate 12,622 of CAUYON010151931.1, read as the reverse complement.
CAGAGTATACTTAGATACACTAAAATCACGTGGTTCTGAACAGAGGGATGGTACAAATAAAGAAATACATCAAAAAGTGGAATATATAAAAGCATATCACTATGGTTGGTAATTCTGTGCAGTCAGGTTTATAACTGCAGCTGTCTGAAATACTATGAGAAACAACCTAAGTCTTCTGACAAGGTCAATCAAAGCCTGCAGAGGGTCACCCGAAGAGCTGAGATCTCAAGAAGTTCTACCTGTCACTCATGTGGATGTACAGAAAGGACATCTCTTCATTTACTGAGCAAGTTTCAACCTTTTTTTTAATTATTAAATCATAGTTGTGTGCATAAATGCAATCATGGGGTACAATGTGCTGGTTTTATATACAATTTGCCTTTATTTCTCTTTTACTTCAATTACAATGTGTAGTGCTGAGTGTAAACACAGCTCTGTGTGTGTGTGTGTGTCAAAGATTATTCATAAAATATGGTTCATCCCTAATCGAACTGAATAAAATATTAATATATATCAAAACTATGGGAATTAAAATGCACATAAATATGACAAACAAATCTGTAATAAATGCTTATATTTACAGTGAGAACACTTGCATTAGAAATTAGAGACTGCTCCTGAGGTATTCTGTGGACAAGGAGAATATAGCATTCACTATTGTGGGTCCTGCTTAGACTAATTTTTCAAATGGCAATAACCAGGAGCTTAGAGAACTCACATCCAAGCATGAATAATCATTAGTCAAAGAGTTACTTTATTCTCCTCCTAAGAGTGATCCCTGACCTTGAGCAGCTTAAGATCTCTTCTCCTTTGTCACTGATTAATTGATTCACACGGGGATGAAGTGACACCAAAAATGAAGCCTGGGCTTCAAAATGCTTAAAATTAGCATCTGAATAACTTTTTCATTTATGAACCAATTCCACATGTGTCAACTCTTTTCATTTTAAAAATGATCTAATCAAGTAATTGATGTTAATTCCATTTCCCTCAGAAGAGAAAACTGAGATTTGGAAAGAGTATTATCTTGCTCAAGACTGCATTCTCACTAGTGGCAAATTCAGGTTCCAACACTTGTCTTTGGACTCCAAGGAGCCCTCTAGAAGCTACTTGGTAAAGCATGCTATTTTGTCACTAGAACTGTGTATGAAAAAAAGGATCAAAGGTACATGAGTGGTGTGAGTATAATCTTAATCATACAGAATCCTGACCCAAACCAACTCAAGCATAGATTTTCTTATGTTCTCCCAAGATAGTAAGACGCAGGCGGGTGTGTGGTGTTTCTGTGGGTGCTGGCCTGCTGCTATCTCAGCCACAGAACACAGAGAATCAAGGCATGCTGCCTTAGCAACCGGGTGTGAGGAAGCCTGCCTGGGGCACCTCCACACCACCCCTGTGTTCTATTAACAAGACAAACAGGATGTGGGTGAGGATTACAATTCGAAGCCAGCTCCTCTGAGAGCTTATTACATGTATTAAAGCAGGGGAAAAGTATAGAAAAATAATGTTACTAATTCTCACAATATAGGCATCCGACAACCCACAAACCCAGTCATACTGAGTTCAAGGTCATTTCATTGAATTAACCCAGTATTCATAGCTGTTTGCCCAATTAAATAGAACTCTAAGGCCTCATCTAAATGTGTACTTTTGTCCAAAGGTATAGCCAGAATTATAGAATAATATATATATTATAATTATAGAATATAATTACAGAATTATATATATAAATGTAATGTTCTGAAATATTGACAAGATCAAAGGTAAATCATACTTAAAAAGTAAAAATAAAAAAGTCCTTCCTGTGATTTATAATCTATGGCTAAGTTTAACTTTTGAAGCAGAGAAAACTAGATTTAAATTTGACTTTTGCCATTGAACCAGCTATGTGACACTGATAAGATATATATATATATATAGTATCTCAAGACCATTGTAGAATGGAGATAATAATGTTTTCCCAGTAGAATTATTAAATGAAATAATGTATATCTGTGTTTCTTAATTAGGCATGATTTTGTAGCTCATAGGACATTGGTCAATATATCATGTAGTCACATACAATCATTTGTTGACTATTCACTGTAAATACTACAATATAGGCCAGGCCTTTAATCCCAGCACTCTGGAAGGCTGACGTGGGTGAGCTCACAGGTTTGAGACCAGCCTTAGCAAGTGCAAGACCCCATCTCTAAAAAATAGCTGGATATTGTGTTGGATGCCTGTAGTCTTAGCTTCTTGGGGGAGGCTGAGACAGGAGAATCACTTGAGGCCACGAGTTTGAGGTTGCTGTGAGCTGTGACACCACAGCACTCTACTGAGGGCAACAAAGTGAGACTCTGTCTCAATAACAACAACAACAAAGAAATACTATAATATGAAGAAAATAATAAAAGATCATAAGTTCTTGATATGATTACTATCTTAGAAAATACTACACAGGTAGAAGAGGAGTTTAGTGCATGGGAAAATATATTTGATTAAGAAACAAAATTGAAAATCAACTTCTGGAATGGCAGGATGACCTCTAAACTCACTGTCCCTCTAAAACAATGAAAAGTATGGACCAAACAATGGAAATAAACCATTGCTGAATGCAGGCAATTAACAAAAGCCAATGAACTGAGAATTATCTTCTGAAAAGAACTAGCGAACCTTAATAACAGAGCATAGTCTGTAACATTCTAATGTGGAGCTACCTCATCCTCTTTCCTCCCCAGCTCCGGAGCCCTATAGCCAAAAGGAGGAATATTACAGACAACAGAGAAATTTCATCACTTTCAGAGTTGCTTGAAGAGCACCATCCCTAAAGCACAGGGTAACTTTTGCACAAACTTGTAGATTCCTAGAAAGTGTTGTTCTCAGGATACTGGCTGTTTGATTTCACAATAGCTCAACTCAAAAGGGAGCAAAGAGAGAAAGTGAGGAACTTTGAAAGCTCCTGCTTATTCCTAGGAATCTAAAAGACAGAATGTGCAAGATTGTGTGCATTCTTAGCAAAGATCTGGGAAAGAAAAAGCTTCCAGCCATTCATCTCTGCCAGGCCTAAAGGCCATGATAAAGTAGGAAGTGGAAGCTGAATTTATAAATTGATGTCAAAAATGAGAGATATAAGAAAGGCACTTAAGGAATATTCTGACAATTTACTTATCACTAAATTATACTCCTCAAGAACTGGCCCCCATAAATAAAGACAAAATATTTATGAAAAAGCTAATGGAGAACTAAGCAGACACAAAAAAGAAAAAAATCTACAGAAATTACTCTAGAGAAGTCACTAAGCAAAAAGAAGAACTAGCACAACAACATAAAAACACAGGGGAAAGTAGTCTGGACAACTGAGCTCCCGACCCCCCCCAACTATCCCCCAGCCCAGCCTAATCCTCACACCCTCTCATTTCTTTTTTCCACCCATGTCTGTCAGGGGGAATGTGGCCACAGCTGATTTGCTGAAAATCCCTAACGGCTGTTTCTCCGGAAGCTGGTGTGCAGGGCCGTGCCAGCCCTGCCCCGGGCTCCTGATGGTAGATCCCTGCCCTTTCTGGGCTGCCTCAACTCTTGCCCAACTGGCCCATTCTGAAGACCTCCGGATACCATGCTGAGAAGGAAAATACATGACCTGGGGGTCTGGGAGTCTTGGGTTCTGAGAGCCGGTTCTATTAGTAGCCCACTGTTGTGACTTTGGGCCTCAATCTCTGTGAAGTTTTTGTCTTTGATCGTACCTAGCAGTGAAGCACAAAGGCTCAGAGGTACCTGAGCCCATAGATTATAATTTCGAGCCTGTGACTTGTGAAACCCCCAAGATGCAATTGGTACAATTTCCCAAACTTGCCAGAAGGCAAAACCATCTAGAATGTTTGTTAATGGAACCAATACTAGGTCTTTCTCCTGGAGAACTGATTCAATGTGTTTGGATGTGGTTTGGGAGTCTCATTTTAACCCGTCCCCCACATACATTGGAGGCTTTGCAAGTTTGGAAAGGCTGTGTCATTTGCTCAGATGTCACTGAGTACCCAAGGTTTGGATGGTTTCAGGAGACCCCCATCTAGACACTACACAGAAGTGTAAATGCAGAGCACTTCCGGGGTTTCCTGAGGGAGAGCTTCCTCCTCAGTGCGTGTCCTGGGGACTGCGTGAGGGATGAGGCAGCCCAGAAAGGGCAGGGGTCTACTGTCAGGAGCCTGGGCAGGCAGGGCTGGCCCTGGCCCCTGTACCAGCTTCTTGGAGTCCCCTACAGTTCTCAGAAGAGTGGCCATGACCACGTTCCTACCAAGGACATGGGTGGTAATAGGAAATGAAAGGATGTGGGGATGAAGGTGGGCTGGGGAGGGGACAGCTGGGAGAGGTTGGATGCTCAGGTCGTCTAGACCACTCTCACCTGCCGCCTGGGCTTGCCTTGCTTCTTCACAGCAGCCTGCTCCACACCTCATGCTTTTTGCAAGAGGAGGTACCATGCCTAGCCATTTCCACCCTCCTTTAAAGCATTAGAACCAGAGATTTTTATTTCCTGAGAGTTTGGGCCAGAAGCATGAGCATACATTATACACAGGAGTACATTATACACAGAAAAGTATGGCAATATAAAAATACTTTAAATTAGTTATTATGAATATTCAAGGTGTCCCAAAAGTCACCCATAAAGTCACCATACAGGGCCAATGGGCATTTGTAGATAAATATACCTTTATTTACAAAATATTCATTACAAAATTTTATAAAATATTTACAAAGTATTTTCTACATATTGGCCACCTCCTTGTAAAATTTTGTAATGAATATTTCATAAATAAAGGTAAATTAAGCTACAAGTTCCTATTTACCCTATGCATGGCCACTTTATGTGCAACTTTTGGGACACTTGTATTTAAACTAAAAGAAACATGTTTGTCTGAATGAAAGGAAAGAATAGCAAATATGTCTCATTAAACAAAACACACTGATAATGAAAAAAATTATTTTAAAAGAACCAAAAGGAATTTTAAAGTTGAAAAGTACAATTGAAATAAAAAACTTACAGGATGGTTGAATAATTGATTTGAGCTGGCAGAAAAAAGAATCACCAAATATGAAGATAAGTCAAGACAGATTATCTAGTCTGATGAGTAGGAAAACAATAAACAAAAATAATTAAAGCTTCATAAAATTATAAACACAAACTACACCAAAATATGTGTAATGAGATTTCTAGGAAGAGAAGAGAAAGAAAAAGGGTAGAAAAACTATTTGAGGAAATAATAATTAAAAACTTCCCAAATTTGATGAAAAATATTCATCTGCACATTTAAGAAGTTCAGTAAATTCTAAGTAGAATAAATTCAAAGAGGTCAGCGACTATGCTATATCATATTCAAACCGACAATATTAAAAGACAAAAAAATTCTTAAACACAGTAATAGATAGAACTTACTATAGTCAGAGTGCTTTAATGAAATTGAAAGCTAACTTCTCATCAAAAACCCTTGGAGCCAGGAAACAGTGTAATGACATTTTCAAAATGTTAAAATTAAAGGACTGTCAGCCAAAAATTCTATATACTGTTAAACTGTCCTTCAAAAGTGAAGGAAAATTAGGACATTGCCTCATAAAACTGATGAAAGTCATTGCTAGCAGACTTTCTCTATAAGAAATACTTAAAAGAAAACTTTGGGATGAAATAAAAGGACAACTAGAGGGTAACTTGAATTCTTAAAGAAAAACATCAGTAAAGTTAACCATGTAAGTATTATGAAAGATGATATAAGTGAATTTGTTTGACATTCTTTTCTTAAAAGACAACTGCATAAAGCAAAATTATAAATTTGTATTGATGGATTCATAACAAGGGTAGTTTTGTATAATAAAGTAAAAAGCAAGAGTGAAGGAAAGGAGTTATATTAGAACAAAAAATTGTATACTATTAAAATTAACTTAGTAATATTCTGAACTAGGTTGTTTAATTAAGATGCTAATTATAACTTCCAAGACAACCACTAAGAAATTAACTAAGAATACGTACAAGATGAAATACAAAAGAAATTAAAATGGCAAACTGGATTATAAGTATGTTAAAATTTTGAAAGAAATTAAGGAATAGAGGAACAAAAAAGACCTATTCTTAGACCTATAGTAAAGAAAAGCAAATTGGCAGATGTAATCGTGCATTATCAGTAATTACATTAGGTGTTAATTGACTACACACCCAATCAAAAGGCAGAGATTCAAAGAATGGGGTTTTAAAAAGTATTACAACGCTATGTGGTCTACAAGGGATATACTTCACATTCAAAGACAGAAATCAGTTAAAAGTATAAAAATTAAAAAGCATACATTATGAAAGCAGTAATCAAAAGAGAGCTGGAGTAATGATAATGTCAGGCAAACTAGACTTTAAGAGAAAAATGATTACTAGATATAAACAATCACACTGTATATAGTATCATTGTTTTATCAGAAAGATATGATTATAAAGATATAGTCACCCAACAGTGCACCAAAATGAAGCAAAACCTGACAGAATTAAAGGGAAAATAGACAATTTAATAATAACCAAAAATTTTAGTATCTCATTTTAAATAGTAGATTTATTAGTTAGGCTAGTAATGAATAATAAGATAGAAGACTTTAACAACACTATAAATCAACTCTATCTAACAAACATATCAAATACTCAACATCAGTAGAGTACATATTTTTCTCAATTGTACATTTGCAAGTGGGACAGTCTCCAGGTCAGATCATATACTAACTAGCAAATAAAGTGTTCTCTGACCAAGGTGAAATGAAATTAGAAATCAACATTAGAAGGAAATTTGGAAAATTTGTTATTAGGGAAATGTAAATCAAGGCCAAAATAAATACTACTTCACAGCCACCAGAATAATTGGTGTAATAAAGACGGACAATAACTATCGTTGCTGAAGATATAGGAAAGAAAGACCCTTATGCATTGCTAGTGTTAATTTAAAATTGTCCAACCACTTTGGAAATAAGTACAATTCCTCAAAAAGTGAAAAATAAAATTACCCTATGTAATTCCATTCCTTGTTGCATACCCAAGAGAAATGACGACACATGTTCATGCAAAAACTCATACATAAGTGTTCATAGAAACATTGTTCATAACAGAAAAAATGAAAACATCAACTGATGAATGAATAAATAAAAAATCATACATAACATGGAATACTGTTACTATTTAAATTTTAATTCTTAATTATTATGGGTACAAAATAGCTTTATAGGGTACATGAGATGTTTTGATACAGACATACAATGTGAATTAATCAAATCAGGCTAATTGGAGTACCCATGACTTCAGGCATTTATCATTTGGGGGGGTTAGGAACATTTTAATTCCACTCTCAGTTTTTTTTTAAGTATACCTTAATTTACTATTGATTATAGTTACTTTGTTGTGACTTCTTTCAAATATTGTTCATTCTGTCTCACTATCTAATTTTGCACTCATTAACTATTCCCACTTTATTCCCTGTCTCTGCTACTCTTCCTAGACTTTGCTAATTGTTATTCTACTCTCTGTCTCAGTAAAAGCATTTTTAGAAGTTAGTTCCCATATATGAGTGAGAACATGTGAGATTTGTTTTTCTGTGCTTGGCTTATTTTGCTTAATATAATGTTCTCCAGTTCCATCTATGTTGTTTCAAATGCCAGGATTTTATTATTCTTTTTTGTTGTATGTAATACTCATAATAGATTATTAAATAATCAAAAATAAGGAAGTATTGATACATGCCACAACATGGAGGAAACTTGATATGCTATGATAAGTGAAAGAAGTCAGTTACAAAACATTCCATATACAGCGTAGACATAAATTTTGTATAATTTTAAATAGTTTGAAATAGTAAATTGTATGTGAACTTTATGTCCACCCTGTAGGTAAAATGTCCACCATAGGCAAAACCGTACAGATAGAAAATAGATCAGTAGTTGCCAAGGACTGGGGGTGTTGATGGATGGAGAATAAATGCTAATATGTACAGAGTTTCTTGTGGGGGTAATGAAGATGTTCTAAAATTAGAAAGTAGTAATGGTTGCATAATACTGAACATACTAAAACCCACTGAACTTTATAGTTTTTATAATTTTATAATATGTGAAATATATAATTTATAATATGTGAAATATATATCATAAAGCTATAATAAAGAAGTTAAAAATTGGAAAATGGTATAAAGATTTAGATAATCAAGGAAACCAGGAAAAATTAAATGGCAAAAGCATATTATATGTAAATTCCTGAGATATTATATATAGTGTGTGCAATTGGGTACTGTATATACTCTGACCTATACCCATCTACCTATTTGGAATTCATCATTTTTCTTTCTACACTTGGACCTTGAGCAGAACCTGCTAATCTGCTTGCTCTTTCACAAATCCAACAGATAAAATATCATTCTGGAAAACATGTCAGCACGGAGAACAGTCCATCAAAAAGGCGGGATTCTTAGCAAAATAAATATTAAGATTAAGAATCGCAAATATAAATTCAAATAGGAATAGAAACCAAGTGCTTGGATTTTCCCAGTGAGTACACCTGGAAGAATTAAATACAATATTCTGAAACACCACTCATTAATTAATCCATTCTTTCAGTTGTCTATATTAATATCAAATTCTGGGTAGGAGAGGAAAAGAGAAATAAATCACATCTGAGCCTTGATCTTAAAATACAAATTTATAGGAGTTTATTAAACATAACTCATGATAAAATGGAAAAAATATTCAACTCAAATATCTTTAAGGAAAAAGTGGAAAAAATATACCTCAAGTAAATGTAGTGCACAGTAACTGACTCCAGGTAAGCTTTACTTCAGGAACTCAAATATTTCAGAGCTCAATCTCCCTCTATCTCTTCTTTCCTTTTCTTTGATTGGCATCATTCTCAAATTGGCTTTATGCAATCACTGACAGAATAGCTGCCAATGGCTCTATGCTCATGTATTTTCAGGTAAGCAACCTCAGCAGAAAGACAACTGCTTCCTTGAAAAGTTAATAAATTGATCCCAGTGAAGATTCTCATGTACCTTACTCATGAGTTCATCCTCCTGAACTGTTGGTGGTGGCATGTAGTTGGAGAGGACAGAAAGAATTAGGATACTGTGACTCACAGTCCCAGCATACTGGGCAGGCAAAAATTTTAACCATCACTCTCTACTTCAAAGCCACTTGTGCAACCTACGTGAATAAACATGAAAGGCACAATTTGTTAAATGCTGCCCAAATGGTATGAATAAGATATGCCCAGGATTCTGAGGAGCAGGAATTCTCTTCAACTGGAAATTATCAGCAAGACATCATGAAGAGGTAGGATTTTTATTTGGAATTAAAATGATGTCCACTATAAGTTTTCACCAGGTGGGAAAGCAGAGAAGGAGATTCTACAAAGAGAGAAAGTCTTCCTGTTATTTTAAACAGTATTTCACAGTATGTGTGTAAGAGAAGGGCACAGTGTACAGTCAGGATATCTGGAGTCATCAAATTGTAACTAGGCATTGTTGGGCAGGAACAAAGGAGAGGAAACACTTTTTTTCCTGTAATAAGAAACCTAGAAATGATTGGAGTCAAGATGGCTGACCAGAGATACCAACTGGCAGATTGTGTTTTAAAGAAGAAAAAGTTTTAGATGAAAAAGACAAAATTAACCAATAATCATAGGTTGAGTATAATTCTGAGGGAAAAGTGACAGAACCTAGAAGATATTCCATGGGAAGAAGTTACAGAGCAGAACAAGGAGAAAAATATTAGCTGACAACAACCCTGAAGACCTTCAGCTCAATATGAAGGAGCACCAAAGAGAATTATATTAACAGTATTTAAATACATATTTAAATATATATTTTTCTCCTTTCTATTTCATTTTTTCTTTTCTCATTTCCTTTTATTTTTATTACTTTGTTATTATTTTACTTTTTTTAATTTCTTTTTTTCTTTTCTTTTCTCAACCTTTCTTTCCAATATCATAGGATCATTTATCCTAAAGCCTCTAGTTAAAGAAGAAAAGTGATAGGAGGGAAAGAGAGAAGAAAGTAAGGGAAGAAAATGCAGGAAAAAAACAACCCACACACATGGGGAGGACTTGACAACAACAAAAGATGTAAAAACATGAAGAATCAGATGAGATCAACTCCCCAAAGGATCACAATGGAGCTACTACAGAAGATACCAACTATAAAGAAATTGTATAAATGCCAGATATGGAATTCAGATTATGGATGGCAAATATGATGACAGTAATTAAAGGTAAAGTGGAAAATCAGCAAAAAGAAGTCCATATCGGGTACCAAGAAATTAACAAAATGAAAGTCAAAGTCTCCAAGGATATGGACAAAATTTTAAAAAATATAATAGTGATTAAAGAATTAAAGGGTGCATTCAGAAAATTTCAAAGTATAGTAGTTTCAGGAATAGATTAAATTGTGGAGAAGAAAGAATCTCAGAGCTTAATGACAAGGCTGTTGAGCTAACCCAGTCATTTAAAGAGGCAGGAAAGAAGTGAGTAAAAGCAGAGTAATCTCTTAGAGAGTTATGAGACTACTGCGACTACTGCACAAAGCATACAAACATATGAATTATATGTTTCCTTATAGGAAAAAAAAAATCCCCAAAGCATGAAAGCTCTTGGATTCTATCAAAATCAGGGATATTACAGCTGAAAATTTCCAAGCATCACCAAAGATTCAGACATATACCTATTAGATGAATATTGAACCCTGGGAAAATCCAATTCAAACAGAACATCTGGAGACATTGTAATTAACCTAGCCAAGTCAAAATGAAAGAGAAAATTTTGTAAGCAGCCAGGTATAAGCAGCAGCTGACCTAAAAGAGCAAACTCATTAGGTTAACAGCTGGCTTCTCAGCAAATTTACAAGGAAAAAGAGCATAGACTCCAAATTTAAATTTTCTCAAACAAAACAATTATCAGTCTAGAATTCTGTGTCGTATAAAAATTAAGTGTCATATTCAATGGGAAAAAATCAAATCTTTTACTAACAAGCAAACATTGAGGAAATTTGCCACTAAAAGACCTTCATTACCAGAAGTCCATAGACCCATACTATACACAGACTGACACAACAGACCCCTAGCAAATGCAAGACACCTGGAAACTAAAGGACAAATATTATCTACCATAATGGCCCAAGTGATAAAACAAGTCACCAGAACCCCACACAACAAGATGAACAAACTAACACCCTACTTATCCATTCTCTCAATAAATGTGAATAGCTTGAACTCCCCACTGAAGAGAAACAGGCTGGTTGACTGGATACAAATATACAGGCCTTAAGTATATGTTGAACTCAGAAAAATGCACAATGACAAAATAAGAAATAATATTTCTTCCAGGCAAATAGAAACCAAAAGAAGGCAAGAATTGAAATTCTTATTGCAAAAAAATAAAACAGAAAGAAAGAAATTAGTTCTTATTGCAGATATAATTGACTTTAAAGTAGTAAAGGTAAAGAAAGACAAAGACGGGCAGCACCTCTAGCTCAGTCAGCAGGGCACTGACCACATACACTGAGGGTGGTGGGTTCAAACCTGGCCTGGGCCCACTAAAACAACAATAACAACTGCAACAACAAAAAATAGCTGGGTGTTGTGGCAGGAGCCTGTAGTCCCAGCTACTTGGGAGACTGAAGCAAGAGAATCACTTAAGGCCAAGAGTTCTAGCTTTCTGTAAGTTGTGATGCCATGGCACTCTACCCAGGGTGACAGCTTGAGACTAGCTCAAAAAAAAAAAAAAAAAAAAAAAAGAGGAGCCAAGAAAGCTCTGTAGCCAGCTTTCCACAGAGGTTCCCATCCAGAAGGAGAGTTAAAGGAAGAAACTCAGCAAGAAAGCTGATGCTTTGGATCTGAGCCAAAAGAAAAGGTCGAAGAGTGCACATCAACCTTGCTGGGGTGACCTGAGACCACGAGAACACAAACAAAAAGGTACAGAGCACATCACCAAGCAGATGGGAGAGAGAACAGCTTGCAGTATACTCCATACCTCCATACAAATAAGCGAGCAGAGTTCAGATGTCCTCCCACTCTACCCCACAGGAGAGATCCTCTAAAAGCTGGACCTCCTTCCCCTACTAGGGTGCTGCAGCACTCTCCTGCCAGGCATAAAGCTGTATAAAACTGTATATATTCTCTACCTGCAAGTTGGAACTCCCGGCACTCCCTTCCACTCTCACCCTGAGGTCTGGAGGTCTGTTCCCCATTGAGTCCAGATTCTTGGACACTTTCTCAAGGGGTGTGGACAGGCCGTGGACAGCCACTGGTCTGTGCTATTCTCCTGGCTTGGGAGTGGTGAGAGGAGAGTAAGCTGAAAGGTGGCTGGCCAAAAGCGGACAGGCAGTCCCCTGAGGCACCAAGCCCAGCGCTGAGAAAGCTTTGCTAAATTTTGGCCACACCTGACCCTCAGGGGATGACAGCTGAGGCAAAGGGCTGAAGCTCACAGACTGAGTCAGGACTATTAGCAGCCCAGTGTCTCTTCCACAGGGCAGAAATTCTGCAAACTTGTTCTGTTCTATCAGCTTTTTCATCTACTTTACATCAATCAGGGACAGGGCTGGAACTGAGTGAATCGCCCCAGCCCCTATCAAGTACCCAGGTTGTCAGGCCT